>PVKM010002491.1:0-21282 GCA_004027735.1 Carollia perspicillata | reverse complement strand
AGCATTTTGGTCAGGTGGCACCTGTTGCTTCTGAGGGGCGGAGCCGTAGGTGTTCACCAGGGCGGTGCAGCCTAGTCGCCAAGTTGTGACGTTGTCTGTGGGAACGGGGTCAGAGACGGAACAATGGCGCCCGTTCGCGCGCTTTCTGGAGTTTGCCCGTTCGTTCGCGCTTTCCGGAGTTTGTGTCCTCTCCGCTGTCTTCCACAAGCAAACCGGGCCCCTCTGACGCTGGCTCCCAGGTGGGAGGGCCCACGCACACTCCAGGACCCCGCGGGTCTCCCCGGCGACCTCTCCTGTGAGGCTGGGAGCCTCTCCCGGCACCTTTCCAATAGGTGCCTTTAGGCTTTATTTCCCGTCGCTGGGGCCCTGGGCTGCGCGGTCTGTCTCACTGCCCAGTCTTGCCAAGTTTATCTGCACGCGAATGTGTGTCCACAGTTGGCCAACTGCCCTGTGTGCCCTGCGTGCTCCGCTCCTCTCCTCCTCCGTGCGTCTGGGGTCTGCAAGCTCCCCGCCACCTAGGGCCGCCCGGCGCTCCCGAGCCTGGCAGCCACCACATTTTCCTGCCGCTTTCTCTCTCCGCCACCTGCCTACTCCGCCCCTCTTACCGGCTGGGTTGAATGGTTGTCGACTTCCACATTTCAAATTCTCTGTGTTCTGGTTGTATTATTGTTTATAAATATTTGTTGTCCTTAATCTTGGTTGTGAGAGGAGGCACAGTGCTTCCACCTACGCCTCCATCTTGGCCGGAAGTCCCCTCAGGAACTTTAATATGCTGTGTATAATATAACTCTCCAAGAAAGGGATGTAGTATGCAGAGTTCCCCAAACCTATTTAAACTATGTAAATCCTGTTCTCACAAAGCATCTTGAGAATACCCCAAAGAACACATTTGGGGAAACCCTAGATGATGGAATTTGCTGCAACATACCTTTACGGAAATCATGTATCATGTACGGTTGCAGAATAACACCATTCATTTTATCCAGTAATTTAGCTATAAACTTTTATTAGATTGTTATAAATTATACTGTGTCCCCTCCTCAAACTCATATATTAAAGCCCTAAGCCCCCGCAGTGTACGGCTGTATTTTGGAGATAGATCCTTTAAGGAGGTAGTTAAGGTTAAATGAGGTCGTAGGGTGAGCCCCTAATCCGATAGGAGTGATGTCCTTATAAGAAGAAGGGACACCAGTGAGCTCTCTCTTTCCAAAGGCCACGTGAGGACACAGCAAGAAGGCAGCTGTCTGAAAACCAGGAAGAGAGATCCCACCAGAAACCAACTCTGCTGGCACCTTGATCTTGAACTTCTGGCCTGTAGATCTGTAGAAAATAAATCTCTTGTTTAAGCCACCCAGTCTGTGGTACTTTGTTACTGCTGCCCTAGCAGACTAATACAAGGCCTAAACACGATAGGTCATGTTTTAGGGGATGCAAATGGTGAATAGACAAGCACAGTCCCTGGTCACTAGGAGTTTTCATTCTAGTTCAAGGGCAGTATGGGAAAGACTGAGTAACTTTCTAGTGTTACACTAATCAATTACTTGCTCTAGGGTCAGCAACAACTTGCCCCACAGTTTAACTTCCAACTTACATTCTCATTTCAGGGAATAATCAAATTATTTGTTTTATAATTTCTTACTTGGAGAAATGGACCATTTGCACATCTTAACTCTCTCTTGTTTTCTACAAAACCCTGGAATCAATGACTGAGTTGATTACAGAGTCTTGTCATAGAGTGTGGGAGGATATTCCAACCAGGCAGTGAGGAATATACATTTCATGCTCCCCCACAACAGCTTTCCAGGAGCGTAAATGCAAAGCTCCTTATCCTAACTGCTAGATTTCCTCAGCTACAGTTACAGAAGCCACACTGTGAGCACTCTCTGCCCTTGAATCTCCAGAAGGAAAAAGGAGGCAAGCTGAAGTCATCCCCATCTACCACACCCTACAGAGGCAGCCTTCTCTATCTGTCTCAGAAACGATGTTCTGGTGACTGAGCCACACACTGTGAACTATTCTTCCTTCCTTTAAAATTACACAAAAAGATCAATACTTTGACTTTTGCCCTTACGAAAAAAAAGAATAGCAAATTATTACCAACATGCATAGCCTATTTTTAAGCAATCAATAATTGTATTCAGAAATAGGGTTTAAGCAATAAAACAACTTAAAATAGAGTGAGAACATTAAAAAATAATACAACAGGGAATTTGGGGTTTATTGGTTAGTTATATTATTTCTACTACTTTTTCCACAGCACTGTCTCCGAATTATTGCAACATTCTACATCTCGAAATTTCAAACTCCCTACTAGACCCTGTCAATGACTCTGGTCATGTCACTGGAGCAAATAAAAGAAATAGAGCTTTCCTTATCCAAAGACGTGTTTGTTAAACAGAGTCATTTATTCTGTCTAAATATTTGTGAAAGAGACAGATTTTTTTTTTGCAAAAGCATCAAAAACAATTAAAATGTAATAATATTAAAGCAATTCAATTGCTTCCCTGGCTCAGTTGGTTGGAGCATGGTCCCAGAACTGAAAGGTTGTGGGTTCAATTCCCTGGTCAGGGAATGGAAGGGAACAAATCAATGCTTCTCTCTTGCATCAATGTTTCTCTCTCTCCCTCTCTCTCTCTCTCTCTCTCTCTCTCTCTCTCTCTCTCTCTTTCCTTTCCCCTCTCTAAAAGCAATAAAAAATGTTCTTGGGTGAGGATAAAAATTTTTTTAATCAATTCAATTGCTGTTGAGATGATAGAGTCTAGATCTAGTTATGTGTTCTTGAAAAACTTATTTAGCTTCTCTGAGTCTCAGTTTCCTCAAACTTAAAATGAAAGGAAAAGTTTATTTAATCTCTAAAATATCCCAAAGTGCTGTGATTGAATAAAAAATTCTTTCTTGAAACTTAATTAACTGTAAAACTACCTTTGAAACTCCATTCTCTCTTGCACTTTGCAATTCTAAAGTTTAGGCACATTATGATACACTGAGAAAATAGCTAGTTTTACTTAAATTTTAGCCACTGCAAAATTGTTCAGTTGAGCTGTGGTTTTTATTTGAGTAGCAAGAAAAAGCAAAAGGATGCCAACTGCTTGCTACTATTTTCTCTGTAGAAATAGAGACAAGGTCAGTCTCTTGGATGAAATGAGTCTGAGATTTGTACAAATAAACTAACTGTGTGTGTGTGCTTATACAAGAACAGTTAAATATTTTATTTTAATAGTTAAATATCACCGTGCATGCTCGCATTGTTTTAAACTAATCTGCCTTGTGGTTGGGTAAGAATTGGCATTATCCCTTTCAGGACATATTTATTGTTCTCAATCCCTGTTGTGTACTGGACGTGCCCAGGACCCAGAGGCCACGGGGCTGTGGCACCCGGCCCTTTGTTTGGGTATCCATTACCTGCACACACGGGGGCCCTGCACGTGAGACTTGTAACCATGTTGGTTCCATCTCCAGAGTTATGCCACGAATATGGACCACAGTGAGGAAAACCCGGCTTTTCACATAAGTGGTAGATGTTAGTAAACCTTATCAAGTTCGATGATTCTTCATCAATAAGGCAGGCGAATTTGGAATTTTTTATGATTACAGTGAAAGCACGAACAAATCTGCTGATGCAGAAATATATCTCACTGAAGTAGACATTAGTCCATGTTACAAATTTTTCTGTCTCCGATGTTGAACTAGGGTCAATTTTGTGGTAAAGCATGGTTGACCACCACGAGTTCAAAAGGAGGACGAGAATAGGAATGTTGGCCAAAAGCTTATTCGATGATGACTTTGCCTCTTAAGAACTGTCTGTGAAGACACTTTACCCTCTTTAAAGCTAATTATATTTTCATATAGTTTTACCTTTTGAAAAAAATAAACAGTCTGGATTTCCTAGCTTCTGACTGTCATCAGGACGTGGGAAACACGGAAACCTAAGCAAAGGCCACTTCAAACACTGGGGGTCCCCAAACTACAACATTTTATATACCAATATATTTATTTTCAATCTTGGGGAGTAACAAAGAGCTGTCAACTTTTTATTTTGACAAGCAGAAAAAGATTTTAGATTACCCTTATCTACTCTCACCATTATTTCATGGAAGAAAAATTTTAATAGTACAGAATTAGAAAGGACATAATATTTAAAATGGCAGTTCTCTGACTTAAAATTAATTTTATGAAGATGTATTCTTTACTTTTCTTATTTCATACCACCTAGTAAAGACTTAATTATGAATAGGCATGGTTTAGGAAATAATATATGGGAGTCACTAATTTACACGGAATAGCCTTTTCTTAATCCTGCCGCATCAGTGTTCTTCATTTCTCCACTTCCTTTAACATTTTGCTCATATTCATTCTATTTTACTTGTATGTGTCCTATTAGACAAGGATAAAGGTTATTTTTTTTCATCTTCTGACTTCAGTGCCTAGGATAATAAGTTCTGTAAATTTTTTGACAAATGAATGAATGAGTGAGTGAGAGACTAAATCAGCGGAAGAGTAAATGAATGAACAAGTGAAACCCAGGCATACCAAACACTCTTGCTCAGGTCCATGCATTAGCCTCTTTTTCCCTACTATGGAAACTGATGGCTTTGAGAGCCTGGTATCTGCTACAAAAAAAGTGCGTAACTTAGAGTTCAATGAGTATATCGTGGATATACTTTTTGGTTATAGAGCACAGTTGTATAAGCAAGTACAGAAGCAATTCAGAGCTTCAGATTACAGGCTTGTGGGGTACCCAGAGATTTCATCAGCAACCACTCTGCATTCTGGAACCCCACAGAATGATGATTTACACATTACAGGCAGTTTAGGCAGGGGCATCTTGAAATGACTTCATTTTTGCCTATGCTTTAGGTAGTCTTGCTTCAGGTACAATGAATGCAGAGTAAACATGAACCAAAAAGTAAAGGATCACAGTGGAATGAAAGACTGTCTTCATTCTTTCAGTTCTTGGCACTATAGATATTGAAACAGGAAACAGAACATCTATTTTGGGGGGAAAGCGGGGTTGTCTATTATTTGATGTTCTTAAAGATTCCTATATTTACATGTCTCTTGGGCAAAGACTACATCTTCTATAGTTTGGGCTCAGTCTCCAAGTTGTCATGTTTCAGGTATGAAGAACAGGATATTCAAGAAGACTTTGCTCAAATGACTGGGTATTTACAAAACGTTTAGATCTGGTTACTCATCTGTCATCAAGCCGTGGCTACCCAGTGTTCTCTGGATCCTTCAGCGGCGTTATGGAATTTGATTTTTATCATTTGGCTGTTCTATCTCTACCTCTACCTATTTAGTTTTGAAGTATCAATTACCTGCATATGGTCCATGTCTAAACACAGCTTTTGTTTATCAGGGGTTGAATGTCAGAAAATATTTGGTTAACGATAACAAGACATACTATAAGCTATTACTAATCAGTAATGTGCCCGAACTCTAAGATGTTTCTTAATCATCAACTTTTGAATTTCATATAAATACAGCAGAATACTTCTGGGCTACTTTGTGTGAATGGAAGGCTGGGTTAAATAGCAAAGGCTATATTAATATTTCTGTCTTGTAACCCATAAGATTCACATTGAATATCAATATGGCATAAACAACTGATAAAATCAAGTTGAAAATCCTAAAGCATACATAAAGTTAGGAATATGAAATACCAAGGAAAAATCAAAACAGAACAAAATAGCATCTAAAAAAATCATAAGTTGTTAGTTTCAAACTGAAAAATGTGAATATGTGCCTACTCAAATGAATATTCAATAGATGGCAAAACTAACAGGAGTAAAAACTTTTAGGTAATTTTCTTTATTTCATATTGTAAATAAATGGCTGAAAGTTAATGTTCTTCACTGGAGAAACTAATTTTGGTACAGTTTTTCAGCATAAGACCATAGATTTGAAATATTGTGTTCAGTATTAACCAGAAAGAGAGGGTATAAATCTACCAGTTTGGGAATTATAATAGTAATAGAGAAATTTATTCAAAATTATGTATTTACCATTTATGAATTTTAACCACTCTTGTGGTTAAGAAATAAAACTTACTAGATATTTAATGCATGTTTAACTGTATATTATGTGAAGAGAGAAAATAAATTATGAATCGCTTGCTTTTCCAACTGCCTAATGGACATCTTCACATGGGCCTTTTTTCTTGTTAAATAACATTCCACATCCACACTTTGCTAGAAATTGAAGACTCAAAAATGGGGACCATGGGGCAACTGTAGTTGAACAACAATAAAATTAATTAATTAATTGATTAAAAGTTTATAGCATGACTCTATAGAACCAGATTATACTGGTGTCCAAAATTGAACTTATCATTCCATCTCTTCTGAACCTGCTCACATGTTTACTGACTCTCCCATTGACTCAGCTGAAACCTTGAAAGTCAATCTAGATGCATCATCCCCAGTAAAAAATGCCTCTGACCCTTTCATGTGGCAATTGCCTCGTGTTTCCACTCCACTGACCTTCCTTTCCTCCGTGTTCTTTTACATGAGTTCTCTCCCTCTCCTCAAGGCTTCCCCACCTTTGGTCTCTTTACCCCGTCTTAGGGAGCTCTTCACACTATCCTAGAGAGAGCTCTTTCTTAGCACAGTTCTGATGAAGTAGGTTTCTGCTAAAGGTTTTAAATTCCTCCCTACTTACTACGGAAGAAGACCTGAAATCCTTAGGTTTGGATTCTCAAAGTCCCAAGAACTGGTCCCAACTTATGTTTCCATTATTTTCTGATTCCTTCAATTCTCCCTTCCTTTCCTTCCTCTGTGGCTTTCTTCATTCTCCTTGTGCCTAAATCACCTTTCTCTACCTGATCCTGTTCTCCAGAGGTGCAAACGTCAGGCATCCTTTAAGGCCTGCCTCAAATAGTGTCACTTCTCTGAAGTGTTTCCAGGGCCCTCCAGTAAGAGCTAATGATCGTTTCTGCATCTTTACCTCCCAACTCTATCCGTAACCTTCTAAAGAGACAGATCACATGCCACCTTTTATTTTGCACCTATTTCATCTGCCCTACGAGTTTTTAAGTCATTTGAATGTTCCTTGCCTCATGCATCTTTATATCTTCCCCAAAACTTGGCATAGTGTAGGCATTCATTCGAAAATACTTATTGCATGAATAAATGAAAGAATGAACAACTGAGCAAACAAACTAAAAGTGGCTGGAGATGGAAACAATAAAATTAAACAGAAAGGTATGACCGTCAATAAAGAAGAATGTTCAGCATTGTTCAAGAGGTTATAATAACCTGGTATAATGGCTGACAGTTTGAAGAAATAATTTATGCTAAGTACTTGGAAAATTTTCCCAAAGGGGTTAGTTTTTTACAGTGATAATTTCCTACTAAGTGATGAAAGAAAATTATCACTTGGGCTGATACTAAAAGTTTTTCCAGTTTTCGTGATAACTGTTTCCATCCACATGGGAAAGGGCACTGGGGGGACAAGTCTATGCTGTCATTCGGATGGCCTGGTTGACTTGTGGGTCTCTTATATTTCTGGGTTTTGTGATTTTATCTATAGGCACTTTCAGTAGCAACTCACCATTAATCACAAGAATTTTAACTGTAGACACATTAGAGATGACAAATCAAGATTAAAGATCTATGATAAATGTAGTAAAAACCTTCTCTGCTGAGTTTTTCATATTTACCCATCAACAATTGCACCTCTGGTAATGAATACTTAGACCGAAGATTTTTTTTAAGAAGGCAATCCATCTTGTGGAATGATATCTGTGAAACAACTTAAGAACTGTTGCCTGTAAGGGGGTGGGACATAGAAAACAGTTTCCACAAAAAGAAAAAAGTAGAGACTGTTCAAATCTCAGCTTGGCCCTACCCTTTGGTGCTGGTCAATAAACTCGGTACCAGATATAAACAAAACATTCCATTCAACATTATGTCAACCTTCAGCAAAAAGGTCATCATCCATCACTGTACTCGGAGGTTCCAAGCACCTGTAAAATCTGACGTGCATTCTTTCAGGCCATTTTTTTCAACTTTGTGTCTGTCAGAGATACCCCCCACCATATTCATATTATTTATGTTGGGAGTAGCTTTCTAAATGTCACCCAAATGAATTAGTATCGTGCTGAGCCTCGGAGTTAAGAGAGTCGCCATGTGCATTTATGTGTTTTCTCTCCCCGAATACTGACACATTTATATCCTTTCCCCGTCTGCTCTGGCTTTGGCAGGGATGCAGAGTACAAGCAGTTTATTTTACTATGACATGGTGACAAAATAGAACTTTATTTATGTGAAGCTGGTTAAAAATGCCCTGGCCAAAAAATATGACACCAGTTAAGGAAATCTAATAAAACCTCTTGCAGAAATGGTGTAAAGAGTTTTATTTGGAACTTAATGAGGTTAGCAATGCATACTGTACCTTATTGTATTTATCATACAACACCGAGCTATCGTTGTTAATTTTTTTAAGTAGCTCAATCCCCATTAATGTAGTCAGCCACTTTTAGCTCCCTAGCATTCCCTCATTCATTCATTCATTCATTTTTTCAACAAATAGAATATTTATCTTATATCTATTTTATGTAGCTGAAGAGGAATTATGTTTGGTTTTAGATATATGGAATCTCAAACCATTTTTATCAATATTAATGAGTTCCCTAAGAGTCTCAGTAGAAGTAACTCACTAATCACAGAAATATCCATGAAGCTGAAAGGAAAAAAAACCCTGAAATTCAGTTTCATGAAATTTTTATGCTAAATGGCTTATCATCTAACAATTATTTTTCAGAATGATGAAAGTGGATACCTTCAATTACATATGATGGCATGTGGCTTGCCCATGGTGAGATAAGCACCTTGTACAAATAAAAGGTCAAAATTCTTAGACACCCCTAAGTTCATGTCTCTGCATGCATACAAACAGAAATGAAATCAGAGTTTTCCAGATTCGTGTTAATTTTGAAAGGCACTACCCTGAAAAGCGGAGTGCACCTTCAAAGGACGCTGCCTGCTGCTTGGAGCATTTTGGCCATCGGAGAGCCTTCGCAGGTCACGAAAGAAAGTCCATCTCAGTTTGGAGACACAGGACACTCTTCTATGGTCATCACCCCCGCCCCTCCTTTCTCCTCTTATTTCCTGCCTCCCCCTCGTTCCTGGGCCAGGTGCTGCTATTCACAAAGACCCACTTAAAGAAGGGGCCCCGCAACCCGCAGAGGCCTTAGTGAAGCAGGAGGTGCCTTCATCAGCGTCGTGAAGACGCGTGTGGGAAGCGCTCCCAGCTGATGCCGGGGCGAAACAAGGCTAGCGGAGGATGGACCCCTGAGTTCCCATGCCCACCCACTCACTAACGTGCTGTGCCAGCTTCTATAAGGGAATCCACCTTTCTAGATTTTTTTTTATGCTATAATGTAAGCTCTTCGGGGGTGGGGATCCACAGATCCTGTCCCACAGTGACTTCTGTGACCCCCCTCTCCAGATAAGCACCAATGGCCAGAAACCATCTTGCCTCAGGCACATCTGAAGTGACATAAAACCCCCAAATTTGAGAAACCAATCACATTGCCTGAACAAAACTTAACTTTGATGAGGATTCAAATGCAGCTGCTGTGTAAATATCGCATAGAAACAGTAATGTTTCCAATGAGAAAAATGTCTTCTCATTGATCTTTTCAATGTAATTCATTATGTGCCCCTTAACAATTAGCATTAGGATAGGCTTCTGGCCATGTTATAAGAATTATTGTATTGTATAGACCTTGTTCTTATATGATATTCATTTATATAGAATTTTACTTATGTTCAAATCTATCTATCTATCTATGCGTCTATCTATCCTTCTCTCCTCAATAACTCTAGGCAAAAGTCTAACATTTCCATGGGAAGTGGTAAAATACAGTCTTGATTACTTTGAACACATATAACATAGGACATGATTGGGTCACATGTAACCAGAGAAAAAAGAAAGAAGGTCTTCAAAAATTATTTTTTCCTTAGCCAGTAGGCCTTTACATACACACAAACGGTTACTGAGGATAATTCAATGAGGCCATTTCCAGGTGTGTTTCCCAGAGAGCCAAGCTGCCAAAACACCTACGACTGCCTCCATCGTCCCACGGCGCCGAACTGCCCGTGTGCACGCAGCACAAGCAAGGAACCATGCCCGGCTCCCTGGGCCTCCTGTCTGAGGCAGACAACGCTCGCTCAGAAACACAGACAACTGCATCTCTAGCAACATTCAAAGTTCCATTTTGCCTTACGTAATCGGCACACACGCTTATTTCACATACTGAGGAGTAAAGTGAGTCTAAAAGAAGTTTCATAATTAAGAAACTATTTAAGAGATTGTCTCTTTAGGAATCTCAAAGATTAAACTCCTTTGAAGTCCTCCTGCAGGTATGTGTTTCATTATGGTCCTTTACGCAATGAATAATGCCAAGCACGAGTTCAGAGGCAAGCTTCCTGACATCGGAGATATTAAGAGTTATTAACTATGCCTTGTGGAAACTAGTCTTGTCACCAGGTGTTGAGGCCTTACCCAGATATGGGAGACTGACAATCTCCTCCCACATAATACTGTCAGGCTCACACATGCATGTGTGTAGACAGACATGCACACACACACACACACACACACACACACACACACACACCCCTGCAAAGAAGCCACTGAATGCAGCCACTTGGTTTTCAAGAGCTTACACAGGCCTCCATACAGATAAATTTGAACATAGTGGAAAGAGCCAGACCACCTACAGGAAGCCTCCAGAAACAAGGCCACACTCCAGAACTGTCTTCTGCAATCAGCCTCATGGTAGATTAACATCCTTCTTCAGGACTAATTTTCAAATCGTCTTGCTAGATTTGCACATTGACTCCACAAACTTTCAGCCTTTCAGTTGATTAGTAAGTGAGTGATTCTATCGTTCAAAACATGGAGTAAGAAAACCGCTGTCGTGTACTTCTTGTGATTGCTTTTGCTATCAGTTGAAAATGTATTTTGGGGGTGTCCAGAGTGTGTGGCATGAATTCAAGCCTTGGTTTTGCTTCCAGTGGGTGTTGCTGTGCCCAGCTCCTCCACAACACACTGAATGAGAGGGTAGTCATCCTACTGCTTCCCCCGCCAAACACCCTCACTCTCCTCGCTTCCTCCCGTCCATTAGGAATCCCGTGATAGGGTGAAGACACATGGAGTTGAACGGCTGGACTGCTAGACCCCAAGCCCTTTGTATCCGAGTCTACTTACTCATAGCAGGACAGCCTCCTCTCCCCTTTTCCTAAAACCCCAAGAAATGTCTTTAAATATTCTTATTTTCCATATAATCCCCTACTGAGTGCAGGCGGAGGAGGTGATACTTCACCTGCTTTTATAACCTTGGGAATAAGGGGGAACAAGGTCTCTGAGCCTGAGCATGCCCCGTCTTTGCCTGTGTTTCCCGGGGCCCGTGGACCCATAGAGAGGATAGGCTCTCCACCAAACCAAAGAGATGCTGAAGAGAGGACACATGCCACCAGCTGGCCTGAGACACCTGTAGAATAAAGGACAGGAGGAAGGACAACCCAATTTTTTGCTCATTTTCACCTTTACATCTTTGAATTTCCTAAATCTAGATTTCACAAATTAAACCACAATTCCTCCGTTTGGTCCCAGTAAACAAACTAACACATACATAATGGATGTTCAAGTAAATATTTAGTAATAATATAAGCTGTGACCAAAAAGCAGTTTGAATGTCTGCCTTCTCCTAAATAGTAAGCCAAGAGAAAAGCCAGCGCACTGGAAAACAGATCATTGAACTCAGAGCCAGAAGAAATGGGTTAGAATTCACCTTCTGCCACTTGCTTATCATAAAATGTCCAGCGGGTCACTTAGGCTTTCTGGCTTTCAGGTTCCCCATCTGTCTAATTAGGACAAGGACTCACTCCCTGCTTCTCTGCAGGTGTGAATGTCTAAGCTAGAGAGGTGCGTGGCTGTGCCTTTTTCATGTTTGTCTTTTTTTTTTTTAATTTAGAAGGGAAAATGGAAATCTAAATATTTAATCTAAAATACGGTCAGGTGTTTACATAACCACAATCCATTTTTACTGGCCAATCTGTCATCCCTGTTTTTAGTCTTGTGAATCCTATTCCTATCTAGTTATACTTTTGTCATTTCGGTAGTTTGAACCCTTAACCTCACATAGACGAGTGCTTGTGACTGAGAAAGTAATCTGGAATTTCTAGGATAACAACGAAGAACAAGTCAGGATTAAAAAATGACTTTCATAAAACAGAACTAGATCTCTCTGTTCAGAGCTAGCGATGAGAAGTATAGAGAGGAGATCAAAATAGGTAGAGGTAATACCAGATAAATGCCTATGTTTTTCAAATCATAATGATGTAATCATTATTTCTATTTCTCAAGAGTGCCTTCTTCATACAACTTCCTGATATTAGAATGTGAACTCCGTGCTGACGTCATGCCTTTGCTGTCTCTTTTGTGTTGTACTGTATCCTCCTTGCCCCAGCCCACCCCCTCAGTCCTTTCCTTCCCTCCCTTCTCTGAGCCACTCTCCCTGAAGATGGCCTCCTCATTATTCTCTCGTTTCTTTTCTGGCCAGTACCTTTACAGCAAATCCCTCTAGAGCAAGAAATGTAAAGCTGTAGGGTAGTTATATGCACAGTCTTGCTCAGCAGCATCAAACACAGTTACAGCCAAAATAAGCAAGAAAGTCCATGGGAACACCTATGTAAACAGTGCTGGTTGATTCCGCTCTCCCAGCACCCTGAGCACGCAGCCACACTCATGATGTGTAACTCTTGCTTTGTGCCAATAACCAGAACAAGGGAGGTTCACACAGGAGCCTAACTGTGCATGTGGAATTCTGATAGTAATAATGCTGTTGTCTCTGTACCAATTTTTAAACTAATTATTGTAAAATCTGTGAAGGCGAGGAGATTTAAGACAATGATTCTCTAACTGTCATGCGCAGAATTATCCAACAGAGCATGAAGAACCCACCTCGCGGAGTCTGATTCTAAAGGTCTGGGGCAAGACCTGGGAATTGATAACTTAGCGAGCCTTCCCTAGGTGTTTCAGATAAAAGACCTCTGAAGGCCACACTCTGAAAAACACTGTTGTGAGGCTTTGCTGAGAATGGGACCACTACTAGACAGGCCTGCAAGATCTTTTAAGAAGGCATGGTCCCAAGAGGGTCACTTTGGCTCCAGGCATGGTGATGACCCCCTTACTGACCTTAGCCTTCGTCTTGTCCCACAAGCCCTGGGCCCATTCCCCTTCCTGCCCTCCATGCTCCTTTGCTGGTGAGGAGAAGATGGCATCTAGGCTCCCTAGTTGACACTCAAAGCTATTGTCTATGTAGGACAAGAGCAAGGGAAATGTAGGCCCTTCCAGAGTGATGAAAGAGCATCTCAAAAATGCTCTTTACACATAGTATGCTAGAAGTGGAGAGGCAGGTACCCTCCCTAAAGTTGGGGAGATAAGAAGTATTCTCCAACCCTCTACTCAAAACTCCCTGAATCCACCAGATGCTGAGACAGTTGTGAGAACTACCTCTAGGACAGACACGTTCCCTCCTTCCTCTATGCCTTAAAACATAATTTCACACAGAAACAACATTTCCCATAGAAACAACAGAAGGGGAATTAGATCCCCAGGCCAGTCTATGATCCAGGCCAACTCTTGGAAGTATTTCAGTTCATCTCCACAGCCTTGGCTTGAGACCTCCTCAGCATCTGGACAACTGCAATGGCTTTCAAAGTGGTATGGTGCCTCTCTTCTCTCCTACCACTCACCCCTTCTCAAGCCTGCTACCAAAGTTATTTTTCTTACATATAATTTTTTTATTTGTGTTAATATCCTTGTTTCTGTCAACTAGGCTCCATGCTATTCCTTAGTGCAATGGTTTTACAACATAATCAAGTAGCATCAAACATAAATCAGTAGCTGAAATAGCTGGAAAATAACTGAAAAAGATAGTAATAGTGTGTGTTTCATCAGGAAGGAATTTAGAAACTATTCCCTAGTTTTATTAAAGACAACAGAATGCCATGTAACCATACAGCCTTTCTTGTCTCTAAAGATTAAGCCTCCTTTAAGGGTTAGGCATACCAAATACAATGAAATTTGCTTTTAATGATTTATGTTGTACTGCTTTTCTTAATTCTAGAATTTGAGTGGAGGTAGTAGATATGTTGTTTTGATTAAGCCAGACTTTTCTTTTTTTGGTAGTGCAGTAGAACTATTAATATAAATAGCAGTAATTTTAGTTTTTGGCACAAAAATTATTGTGACACCTGAGTTGGCAGCCTTTGAGTTTTTATTTTATTATTCCATATTTTTTTAGTCTTTCAAAAGGTTGAAAGAAAGTTGAAATGCTCCAGAAATATTTTCCAGTTTCTTATGGTTACAAATAGGCCTCCCTTTCCACTGAAGGCTAGTACATATCCCCTCATAGTATATTAAAGTGGTTAAAGAAATGATAAGTGAAAAAGCCATTAAGCTCATTCTATTTTAAATATTTCCCGTTTCCTGTTTTATTCCCCACAGTCACGAAGAAATGCTGCTTAGATCATGTGAACAGAGGATATAATTTGGCCCTCCTCAGATTATGGTAATTCTGAACAACAGCATGTTAGCAAAGAAGGTATTTATGGCTGACAGAGTAATGGGAAAATTTATATTTTAAAATAATAGTTTATGCATGCAGGGACCATAATAGCTCTACCTGCCTTCAACACAAACAGGTACAAAACCACGCATGGGGTTGTGATGAAAGTAGTCCAATCAATGTGCTTGGCCACTCGGGCTATTGTACCTGGTATTCTGTACCCTCTTAGAAGAAGGCATGTTTTGATTCTTTGTTGGTGTGAAACGGGGTAACTACAACCTTTAAGCTTTCCTGCAAAATGAGCTTCCAAAGGTTCATGCAGAGATGTGCATCCACCCTCAATTCTGAACCAGGCCAGGCTCGCTTGATTTTGCAGGCCTGCTCAAGTGCCCGGAGCACCCAGCCGCCCCTTATTACCTGGCACAATCCCCAGGGATCTCAGACAGAACATCGCTGGTGTTCGTTTGTGAAGAAATTTGCTAACTGAAGTGGAGATACACTCCAAATACTTGGTGAAGAATGGCTTTTCTTGTCTACTAGGTTTCCTGCATTCACAACTCTACAGGACTCTTCTCCATCTCTCCCTTGAAAACCCTTTTTGAAATAGCACTTTTACTATATATACAAAGAATATTTAGTGCTTTTAGTTTCTAAGACTGCCTATGCACTTATACAATTTCCTAGTCTAAATCCATGAAAAACTAAAATGGGTAAATATATTTTTAATGGATGTAATTTTATTACTTTACCATAAAGGTTAATTATCATGGACTCAAACCAAATATCAATAAAATGTTTCTAATTACATGCATCCTAATTTGTGAATCGATAACTTGCTTATAATCAGCATATTGAGTGTATGCCAATGCACATGAAATGCTTGGCAAGCTTTCTATGCAGCAAGTGTGTGTGTGTGTGTATACATATATATATGTATATATATGAAGTTATATATATATATAACTTCATTTGCTCAGCACACCCTTTTTGCAAAATGGATCTCTCATGTATGTCTACAAATTCTTAATCTAATGGGGTCCACACGACCATTCTCTCTGGGTGCCAGCCATCACCGAATGCCTCCTTCAAGTGTTAATCTCGAGGGTGGAGCAGTCAAGCCCTAAAATCAGAAGCGGCTTTGTAGCCGCATTAGAGACTTGGTCTGAGCCTTTGAACAAGTTACTTATATCCATGGGAAGCAGTTTTCTCGGTTATAAAACAGGAAGAATAATCCTGGGAATAACACACTAATGTGAGTAAAGCTCTTAAAGATCCTCTCATGAGAGGCGCAGCTAAAGGACTAAGTCATATTGTTGGTGCCCTGTCAACACTCGGCGATACACTCAGGTAGTAAGCATTGGAGAATATAAATATAAGTAGAATTGGTGCCTACAGTCTAATCACATAATCCCACTCAATGTGCTCACCCAGAACTATAATTTAGTTACACATGTTGAGGAAATAAACTATTTAATATCAATATAATCTATTCAGCTTCACCTTACCAGAATTACAGCCTTGCTTGTGAAGGGGAAGGTAATGATTTTCTTGCATCTGTTCCATCAATTAAGTTCTGGTTTGTTTTATTAGTTTGGTTCGGTTCTTTTTCTATCTATGTGGATGTTTCTATAGATTGAGAAAAGGCCTTTCTTAGTTACTTAAGACACTGGCTCTAGTTGGGCTCTGACTTTGTCTTCCCATTATCTACTCCATATTCAGTTTTAAATGTTTGTAGTTACTTTAAAAAGTTATGGATCAATTAGCTATCAGATATAGTAATTTGATTCTTTTTTGCATATATTTGTTAGCTTTGTTTCCCTTCTGGAATCCTCAGAATTTATTAAATTGAAGGTAAACTGCAAATGCTTCCTTTTGGCCCTGACCTACGGAGTAGAGTTAGGCTTTAATCAAAGGACATCATACTTCGTATCACAAATATTTTGACTTACCACATAAACACAAAGTCACAGTTCTACAGTTACTGTCCATCTTTTTCACTAAACTAAGTTTATAATCTTAGGCTAGCTTATTTTTAAAATAATTCTCTTCTCAACAAGATCAGTGAATCTTGATTACAATCATTGATAGTTTAAGATGTATACTTTTATTATTTTTAAGAATAGTTCAATAGACATTTAAATTTCTTATTTTTTAATAAAGAACAAAGATCCTGTGAGGTAATGATGCTTACAGAGAATTTCATAATCTCTAACATTCCAAGGTTTGAATAATTTCATTTTGGTTTTGATATATAGATACATACAAATTACATATAGAAGTACTTTCCACATAAAAACTATAGTATTACACACACACACAAAACTATAGTATTCCTATTTATTCCATCAGAAATAAAAGTATAATATTCTGGAACAAGTCCAATATTTCTTAGAGTATATTAAATCAGAAATAGTTTCCTTCTGGGTTTATTGTCCATTCTCACTCTGATAAGTTCTTGTTAAATTATGACAAATAATTTTCCTATTCTTATGAAAGCATAATATCTCCATTTAATGTAATACTCAAAAGTAGAAATAAACCACAGCCTACAAGAGAGCCCTAAGCATCTGACAACAATATGTAAATACATCTTTGATTTGGGATGAGAACTATGAAGAATGTAAGAAAGTGAATAGCTTGGTGGCGCCTCAGGTCTGAGGAACAGCTGAATCTCCATTTTCAAGGTGGTTTCTCTCCTCTGCTCTTTCTGCCCCATCTACTACCCAAAGAAACATTTCAAGGAACTGTCCCAAAAAGTAGGGGGAGTTGCCCACCAACACACTGTTCTATGACTTCACAGATACTCCAGCTCCCCCCACTATTGCAGAATGGACCTCCAACCAACATGAAGGCAAATTTGAGGAAATTTCTGAGCTGATCAAAGAATTGTTTGAATCTTTTTTTTTCTATTCAACTCAGAAAGAGCCCTGTGTGTTCTGAAATAGATTCAGCACAGTCTGTCCTAATGTCCCAACTGATCAGTGAATCGGTGTCAAAATCTTATCAATTCTTTGCTTTTCTTATAGGGAATGTTACTGCTTCTCTCTTTGTCTACCCACTATACTCACACCTCCCAGCTTATTAATGTTCTGTTCCTTTGACATTCAAATTGACTAACTACTGTCATCTGTCCTGCCCAAGAATTCTTGGACTCTGCAGTTTAAGTAAAAGTTACAAAATCACGGCAGAACTCTTTCTTCTAATGAGATTCTGAATGAGATGCTAAAATTCTAAAACAACGCGGAGCCATTCTTGCTGGAGAACTGGGAGGGACCAGACCTTTGTCCCTTGAGTTTCTCCTTTCCAGACATGGCCTTCGGAAGCCCCTGCAGGGATTTCGCAGGGAATGGAAAACCTCTGAATTAGATGGAAAAGGGAAACCTCCATGAGAATTTTTTATTCCCCTGAATACTTAACTCCTTAGCTCCATCTAAACACAACGGTGAAAAAAATGCTCTTGCTGCTGTCCCAATATATCCTCCTTTGAGTACTGGGTTAATTTTAGAATGAAATCACAAGATTTATGGGGTGTGGAACTATATAAATTGCCACTAACTGAGGGTCAGTTACATTTTTATCTTCATGCTTCCATAGGCACCCTCTAGAAGGGGAGAGTATTAGACCTTCCTCTCCTTCACATTCTGATTCTCCCACATTCTCACAAGTGAACACTGTCTTCTCTGGTCTTTATCTGATGTTCACTATTTCAATGATAAGCCTCAGGAGGGTGGGGTCTTGTCTCTGTTGGTCTCCCTGCACAAAAGCAAAGGACTGTCTCTCCTAAATACACACCAACACCTGGGAGCCAGTGTTTGATAGGGTCAATAAGAGAGAACTTTATTTGAAATACGGATATTTACTTGACATGCAAACACAGATATTTTGGTCCATTAATTATGAGCAACCTTTCCTCACACACAAAAGGAAGGGATGCTATACTTGTTACTAAGGAAGCAGCTTGTCCTTGCTCTTAAAATACACCTCATACCATGAATGTTGTATATCTATTTATGTGTTTGTAAAGGATACAATAACAAATTTATGTTTTCTTTTTAAAAATTTTTCACCTGAGCATAGTTTATCAATTTAAGAGAGAGACAGAGACAGAGACAGAGACAGAGACAGAGACAGAGACAGAGACAAACAGAGAGAGAGAAACATCGATGTGAGCGAGAAATTTCAGTAGCTTTCCTCCTGTTCGCACCCTGGCCAGGATGGAAACTTCAACCTAGGTATGTGCCCTGACCAGAAATCAAACCCATAGCCTTTTGATGTACAAGACAACGCTCCAACCAACTGAGCCACCCAGCCAGGGCTCAGCTTTCTTAATGATACAGAGATTAAATGTCCACTGTATCCCGCAGCAACAAATGTTCGTTGAATAGAGGGCATTGAAGGCACAATGATGCCTTATACAATGAGGACCGACAACCATTGTCACTGTCCTTTGAGAAACTTGCAGTTGGAACAGGGAAGATAGTCATTGCTGTTGAGGAAGGGACATTGTCTTATGAGCACCTAGAGTTGGGAGCTCCAACCTAAGCAAGAAGGCTGGGGGCTTCCCAACAGCTGAGAGTGGAAAGATGAGTAGCCGTAAAGAAGGCAAATCAAGGAGGGAGAAGCATGCATAACCAAGGGAAGAGCACATCCAAAAAACTGTAGTAGAAGCTAGTTTGGCAAGTACCAGGGCCCGAGAGAAGGCCAGGGAGAAATCATTGCCTAACTGGAGATAAAGTGAAAATGTTTCTGAAGGCAAAAAAGGTCAAGCAAATTCCAAAGCAACTTCTTCTGTTATTCATCTTTATGCAACCTGATTCTTTTCCCTCGCTGCCCTTCTCCCCTGCTCAGCTCAGCCCCTCGGCTGAGAGTGGGAGGTCCTGCTGATTGACAAGCAGTCACTGGTGAGCCACAGTCAGTCATTCCTGACAAACCCAGGTTATTATTAAATGTAGTGGAGCAGTGAATTCAATGGTTAGAAACGGAACAGAGAAGGCCTGAGAAACGCGGCGAGGCGGCCTAGAGGAAAGCCACCACCATGGAACAGGAAGTCTTTTCTCTTTTCAGAGCATCATCCATCATGCTGGGGGAAACGGCAGGAACGTAACCTACTACTTCTTAATAGGCTTCTGCACAGAGAGTGGCTTTGAAGCAGCAGCTGCCCACAGTAAATTTCATTGACCCTTAGAGCCTTTCCCCTAGTTTTCCAACTGTTTTGTCTCCTGAGCTGCAGCTCGGTGTTGGGTCCAAGTTACAGCACCTGACAAAACTAAGGCGCCTCCACAGAATGAGAATGGAAAGCGTTCAGTGATGTTGTCTTTTCTGTGCTACCCCAACAGTGAGACATGATGCCATTCCAGCTGGCCATAAAGTGTATTCTTTCCCAGGGAGAAGAAGCTCAGCGAGGGATTTTATTTTAGGGTATGGATTTTCCTGAACATATATCACAGAAAATACAGTGAAATATAGGTCACTCCCAAGATAATGCAGCCAAGCAGGTCCAGTCTTCTCAATAAGGTAGAATTAATAAGTCTAATTTGACCAAAGGTCTTTGGAGTTTATTCAGGCCTGATTTCTTCTAAATTATGAAGTTGCAGAGACATAGAAATCAAAGGATGGTGCCAAAAACACAGTGGTGTGGAAATTAAGGAAATTTAGGTTTTTCCTCTTCTGAACAATTTTTATAACAATTCCAATTAAATATGATTCTTGCCTTGGCTGGTGTGGCTGAGTGGATTGAGCACTGGCCTGTGAACCAAAGGGTCACGGGTTAGATTTCCAGCTGGGGCACATGCCTGGGTTGCAGGCTGGGTCCTCGGCGGGGGATGAGCAAGAAGCAATCACACATTGATGTTTCTCTCCCTCTCTTTCTCTCTCCCTTCTCCTCTGTCTAAAAATAAATAAAATCTTTTTAAAAAGTATGATTCTTATGTACAGAGAAGACATAAATTAATTAAATAAGTAAGTAAGTAAATAAGGAACCGAGGTTGGTGTTCCAGGGTCCTGCCCTGGAGCTTGTGGGCTGAGCTGCTTTTCCCACGGTGGGAATACGTTTATTTAGCTATGGTTATCCTGTCTTATAGTCGGGTTCCCCCTGCGGGCTGTGGGAAGACTTTCATGAAATGGGGTTCTGGACCACAGTGAATCTACTTGACACTTAGGGGCCTGAAACCACAACTGTGGCTTTCGTTACTGCCAGCTGAGCTAAATATCAGGGTCCCCCAAATGCCCTGGACACTTACTGCTACACTTCAGTCCTTCCATCCCGGGCAGGTGACAGAGGCAGATGCAACCAGGAGGGTTTGGGTGCTGCAGGCTCTGACCACGCTCTCACAGGTGAAGTGTTTCTTACAAGTGTGGAGCCGTCGGACAGAGCAGAGGAGGGGGCGAGGTGCTGAATTCTGTGGTCTCTGATCATGGTGAACGAAGGTCTGCATACGTTCCTATGAAGCTGACACGACTGAGCATTTACGTAATGAAGCCCTCTCCTTTGGATTCTTCTCCCTCTCCTTAGTTATGGAAATACCAGAAGGAACAAAACTGATGTATCAGGGAATTTTTTAATTTTAAAGAGAAATTTATTTTATTTATATTTTGAATTTTTTCCCATCACCACTTTCCTCCCCATACTCTCTTTCACCTCACCGCCCCCCACAGTCACCACGCTGTTGTCTGTGTTCACGGGTTCTCTCTCTTCTTTTCTT
>PVKM010002490.1:0-64587 GCA_004027735.1 Carollia perspicillata | reverse complement strand
GCCAAGGTCAGGCCCAACCTGTGTTTTGCCTGGGGCTACCCTACCTGAACTATAAAGCAATCTGAGATGGCTGCTACTTGTGCTGGGCTTAGAGTTTCTCAGGTGAAGCTAAGCTGTGAATCTCAAGCTTTCTGCTAAATAATTTCAAACTTTCATGGTTTTGGGGACTAGCAACTTCAAGTAAAGAAGCCACAAGTATCTCTGAGCTAACCCCAATTTATTCAAGTTCTGAATAATGTCACAATATAAACATGTCCTACTGACTTGGTATCTAGGTCATTACCTTTCATAACAAAACAAGCAATCCCCCTACAAAAGAGTCAAAAAGCTTGCCTTGCCAATGCATTTAAAAGTTCATGTATCTGCCTAATGTAAGCAGAAGTGAAACTCATGAGAAATCCAGCAGGTAGCCCCCAGAACAGGTAGGACTAAAAATCTAGATATAGGACAGCATTTGCAGGAAAAGTACTGAACAGGTTTGGTGAGTATATTGCTGCTGCACTCCCAGTGCCCAGAGCGCTGAACACTCTATGTTGTCGCTGGTGCTACTATCCACTACTGGCACCACAGGGGGCTCTACCTCTAAATAACTGACAGAGGCACTCCGCTGAAGTAGCTTAAGTCATATACTCATAAGCTAGCTGCAAGGGAGGCTGGAAAAGGGAAGTTCTACCATGTTTAACTTTTACAATGGGAGACAGATTCTCCCTCCTACCAAGACTCATAATGCAAGAACTTCAGATGATGAGTTGACAAAGGGATGGCAAATATCCACTCTGAGACAATTCTGGCAGGACTATGATGAGACACCCAGAAAGAGAGACATAATAGCCTGTTACCAGATTATATTACATTTCATTGTTTACTTACTTCTGTTGCCTCTACTGAATGTTAGCTCCTTGACAGTGCCAGCTATATTTTAATCACATATGTTTCATTCGTTATTTTGGCACAGAATCTGACATTCTCATCAAATGGTTGTTGATTAAATAAAGAAATGAATGAATTAGTGAATGGATGAAATAAGTACTCTTACTTTGTGGTAATAGACCTAGGTTGATCTGATGATATTTAATTAAGTTTTTCAGTATGTTTCCTTGGCATGGTTGCTCATAGTAGAGGTTGAGCCTTGAAGGTCTAAAGACATTTTCAAAAACTCAATGGTGATAACCATCTCTTCTGTGATGAGACAGAAACTCTGGGATTTGAGTCCAGAAATTTATACATGGAAGAATGATAATCAATAAATATGGACCTCTTGAAGCAGGTAGCTTCTCAAAAATATGTGGATATTCTTTCATTTCTGATAGAACCCGCTTCTTGTTATCTCTTCTTAAACCCATTTATGTCAGAGATGGCTCTTGGATAAAAATTAATGATTGATTCCAAAAAATGATTCATTACACATTCAACCCAAAAGTCTGATTAGCATGTGACTAACTGGTTCCCTTCTCTTCAAAGAAAAAACTAGGACACATAAATTGAAATTTTGGGGGTCAAAGAAAGCAGAATATATGACTTTGCAAATTCATCTTGGAAACTTTTCTGAATGTTGTGATTAGATGTTTTCAACTATTTCACCATTAAATATTAGACAAACTAAAAATGAGTTTTCAAGTGTGGCTTAAGGGTCACTTTAAGGGACCTTGAAAAAGGAATCTCTTATTCAAAGATTTTATAGAGAAGATACATAATTCATTAAACAAAGTAATTTGCAAATCAAATCAGGCTAAACCTGTAGAATTTTAGTAATAAGTGTGAGAGTATTTTTAATCCATGAAAACATTTCCTTACTTAGCTAACTGTAGCTTACATGCATGTAAAATGCATGTTGTATGGAGAATGCAACTATCTGTGCAGTCTATGCAACTTGATAATAAGCACAAAAAGATCATCTTAGAAAAATATTTGTTTGTCTTTAATTTTATAACATATTCTGCTGAACTGCCCATTGAATTCTCATAGTTCTTTGTAGCTAAGAAGCAGTACAATCCAAAAATCTTAAAAATAAACGGGAGGACAATTTGTTATTTTCAGTCCTATTTTTTGCTTATTTAATTTTGTAAGGTAAATAATTTTTCCCCAAATTGAATTTCATCATTTTCTTCATGGCTAAAGGAAACAGAAGCTTTAAGAAACATATTACGTGGGATTTATTGTCTGCTTGAAGAGTCTACTTCTTGTTCTGTCCAGAAAGGTTCAGGTCAATGGCCTTAAAACTGTGATTCAGGCACTGACATAAGGATTCTCTCAATGGTGAGAAAGTGGGGAAGGAAGATGTATGCAGGGGATAAGAGAGGTAACTGGTTATTTATTAGGATTGGATTTAAAAAGACAATCCCCTGGCTGGTGTAGCTCAGTGGATTGAGCGTGGGCCTGCGAACCAAACAACTGTGGTTCGATTCCCAGTCAGGGCACATGCCTGGGTTGCAGGCCAGTTCCCAGTGGGGGATGCACAAGAGGCAACCACACATCGATATTTCTCTTCCTCTCTCCTTTCCTTCCCCTCTAAAGATAAATAAGTAAAATCTTAAAAAAAAAAAAAAAAAGACAAGGACCTGGTAGAAGTCTGAGTTTCAGATATTTTGTCCAAATCTCTTTTTCCCCTAATCCACGTTTTGTTTTCTTTTCATTGAATTCTAGCCTTTGACAAATTTCCAGTCAATATTAAAAGTTAGGAAGAGAGAGTGAAGGCAACAAACAGATTCAACTCCTCCACAGAATTTTGCTGCAAAGAGAACAGAGAAATGGGCATCTGCCATGAGCCTTATGGAAGCATGAGAAGCCTCTCTTTTTTAAAAAGATGAAGAAGACATCATTGTTGTGGTGATGTCTTTAAGCAGGCAAAGGGAAATGAGATTCAAAGTACAGTATAGGAAATGGAAAAGCCAAAGAGAACTTATAAGCATGATCCATGGACATGAACAATGATGGGGAATTGCCTGAGGGAATAGGAAGCACTGGGTGGAGGGGGACAAAGGGAGAAAAATCAGAACAACTATAATAGTATAATCAATAAAATATAATTTTTAAAAAGCATTAAAAAGTAAGGTTATTGGAAATGTTAAAAAATAAAAAATACAAGTGGAGGTGTTGGCTTTAGATAGGAGCACAGAGAGTTCATCTATGGAAACAGAAGGCAAGGTAGGATGGGAGCTTGTGGAAGCTCTTTTCTGATTATTACTGATTTTTCAGGGAGATAAGAAATAAGATCTAAAAAAGTGCAAATTACTTAGAGAGTGCTGCAGGTTTGGGAAGAGATAAGTATAAAATTGTTAGTTGAGAGAGAGAGAGAGAAAGAATGATAATGAGCAGGGAAATACAGCATTTCCCAGCATTGTTTGATGTTGGTGGTCCAGTTACCATGGTTGGGAATTTTTTTCCAGCCAGGTTCAACAGCAGAGGTATAAACCTTGAATAGGCCGAGTCTGGATTTAATGAGGTGAGGTTTTACTATTGAGGGCAATGGTGTCAGGTGGGGGGCCATGATAGTTGAGGGTGTAAGCAGTGGAGTTGTAATGTTGGACCATGGAATCAAAGCTGGCTAAGAAGGAAGGTGAATGCAAGACAGGGTTAAGGGATGTTGGTGATTTAATAGGGCCAATGAATTGTGGGACTAGAGATGTAGAGTATTGTTGGATATAGTGTACAAATGATGTGAGCTGCAACATAGAAGGTGGTAGTAAAACGTTGGACACCAGAAACTCAGATTATGGCGGCTGTGTAGTTATTGGTAATGACAAAGTCTAGTGGGAAGAGCAAGGTTATTCACAGAAAGGAGATCAGGTACTGAGAGGCCAGGGTATTGGGAGTATCATCTATTTACCAGTGTATATTAAAATCACTGTAAAACATTAAAGTAATATTAGAGATAGCAAGAAGGATCCTTAAGCTAAAATCCTCAACTTAGAATATCAGACCAGGTACAATGTGTGTTATATAATAAACCCCAATAAAATAATTATAACAATAGTCATTAGATTTGAGGGACAAAAACAAGACCTTTCTGATGCATAACTAGTATCCTTTGGAGAAACAGCTCTTACTTGTGACTGGGCCCTGTTAGAAACTGAAATACTATTGAACGATACCTGCTGTTCATGCAAACTGAGCTGTGCATCACACAGCATAAACTTTCTACATCTGCTGAGCTTCAAATCTAGGTGTATTCAGTGGCATTTCAGTAATAAGTGAAAGTGGTATTTATGAAACCAGACACTCAGAGGCACAGAAATGCCAAAATATATTCCCTATGGTTTACTCTTCCCTCAAACTTCCTTCCATTCATCCTCACTCAATCAATTCCTGGGGCTCTCTTATACTTTTCACAGAGAAAGGATATTGACAGTGCACGACAAGATTTGACCTATATTCAGTAAGGACTCTGAAATCTGTCTCCATCCACTCTGTAGTTGAATATCATGGAAATTCCTACTAGTCCCCAAGAAATGGTCAAATTGCCTTAACTCCATATTCTGTTGCCATTTTTCATCTTTTTATGTGCCTTCTCAAACAATTTAACAGAAACTTGAAAGAAGCTATAGTCAATTCTCAATACAGTATTTCTGGTAGATATGTTGTATATACAGTACTCACAAACACTGAATTACTATCAAACCAGTGCTCCCAGAGGAAATTCTGGTTAGGTTCCTATGAGCCTAGGTCATGACATTTTCATCACCAATCAATACGTAATCTTGGTTTATGTGTGTTTCTGTTTAAAGATACCTTATTTATTATGTATTGCTAATTCATTATCATTGAAACCACAGCCAGCTGCACTTTAACTCATGAAGCTTGTCTAGCTCACCTATTTTCTTTGTAAGACTCATCACAGTCCTCTTGTGCTTAGAAATGTTAGCACTTTGGTGCTATGCTTGGAGGCCATTTTAAATAGCAAAATCACCAGCAAAAAGCACAAATATGTGTAAAATGTAGCACTAAATGGACAGAAAAGGAAACTTGTTAACAGTATGAGAGCTGAAACAAGAAGGCAGAGGACCATACAGGTCAACCTCAGGTAACAACATGAGCATTTGAGGACTCAGACTTTTAGGCACTCTACAGTGGTTCATGATTGGCTGCAAAAGTGTCACATTTAATTTGGGGATTACAAATACAGTTTATTAAGAAGGAAAATTCACAAATTCAAAAACCTGAAAATAATTAAGTCAAAGATATATTGGATACAATCACTGGCTAAGTGTGGGTGCTGTTCCAGATACCTTCTCTGAGCAAACTAGACTTCAGAAAAGGCATCTTGTACAATTGCCCTTCAGTGCACCCATGGGAAAAATGGTGAATGCTCCCAGCATCACACTGACAATGTGAGGAATGATACTATTCACTGGTTATTAGACAAAGAGAAAGGGAAAGGAAAGTGGTAATAACACTACTTTCCTGTGTCTTCTAGTTTCCTGCTTTGCCACCAAACTGAAATGTTCTCAAAATCCTCTTTTGGGTTGCAAATGAATATTAGCTTTTTAACCTTGTGCATAATGACTTGGTTAGCATTAGGCCCTCTTTAGTTGCTCATTCTAAAGAGAAAGTGAAGAAGTAGAATCTGATCTCATCATTTAAATAAATATTTGTACCTTAGGGTCTGGACTTAGGCTTGTGATAGAATTTGTTCCCATACCCACACACTTCCACCAACTCTTGTCCATCAGAAGTGGGATGTGTTTCTTAATTGCTGCTCATTGTGGTAGTAATAATAATACCTAATATCTAATGAGAGTGTACTACATGCCAAGAACTAGACTAAGCATTGTTTCATTTAATCATTGTAATAATCCCAAGAAATAGTGTCAGTATCTTTACTTCACAGAGGTAAGAAGCCTGAGTCTTATAATTACATTTAGATAATTTATTCAAGAACACAGCTATTTAGGAGAAGCCAGGATAAGGACCTTGATGGAAGTATCCTAGTAAATGCTAAGCTCGTTACTTCAGAAGCATGATGTATCAGCAAGGATAGGCTAGGTTCTGCAGCAGTAATATGCAACCCCTTAAATCATAGTGACTTAAAATCACAGAGATTTCTCTCTTGTATATGCCACTTTACACATCCATCCTGGATCAGCTGTGGGCCTTCATTCTACTCTGCTCTAGGCTGATGGAGAAGTCACAATCTGGAATATTGCCAGTCACCAGAGTACAGGGAAAGAAAGTATAGCAATATCACACTGGGTAGGAAAGCTTTTTCCTGGAAGTGGCATTACCACTTTGCTCACATGTGATTACCTAAAGCAAGTCACATGACCAATCCTAACTCCAGGGAATCAGGAAACTGCAATCCTACCAGGTCTGGAAGTGAAATATGTGCTGGATAGCACTAATGACCACCATGCAGGAGCTTACGTTTTAAGTCTTATTCAGCCTAAAGTCTTCTCAGAGAAGCAGGGGTTCTCAGTTGCTTTGGTGTTCTTAGAGGGTGCATTCCATTTAACTAGGATCTGGAACACTTTTATGGTCAGATCCTGCTGACCATAAAAAAAAGGTATTAAAATACAGTCATCCCTCGCTGTGTTGCGGTTCGCTTACTGCAGCTTCACTTATTGTGGGTTTTAGCTGCGATACAGTGAAGCCGCAGTAAGTGAACCATGGTATAGTGAGGGAGACTGTATCCTTCCCTGGTGAGTACCCATATAGAATTTTATATGTTGTTAAAATTACGTAGGTTTAAGAGTATTTAAGAGCATATGAAGTGTTTATAAGAGTATGGGAAAGGTTTATAGGAGTGTAAAAAGGGTTTATAAAGCCTTAAAAATATATAAACAATAAAATAAATATAACACTGCTACTTTGCGATTTTCACCTATCACAGGGTCTCTGAAACAGAACTGTGATAGGTGAGGGATCACTGTAGTGATCTTTGTGTTAATGGTTGCATAATATTCCATTGTATTACCAGTTGGTTATACATTAAACAACACCCTACCTTCAGAAATTTTCATTCTATTTTTCAATATTTTAACCCAGAACTGTTATAAATATTTTCTATTGGGGAAGATCATGTTTTTTCTTATTAATTGGTTGAAATATTTGCTGTATAGCTACTAAGAGGCTTTTCTTGTCATAAATGTTGCAGCTAGCTTACATGGGTTTCTGTTTGCCTTTTCAGTGTAATTATGACATTTTTGGACAGGGAGGTTTTCAAGAACTCTGTCGGAAAGCCACATATGAGTAGACAAACGCTCAGTCTCCATCCTGTGCACCGAATCAATAGTCAGAGCGAATGAAATCTGATCGTGAGCTGTGAGGTCTTAACACCCTGTAGCTGTCATTATCTTCTAGCATTTTTGTTTGCTTTTTTTAATTGATTCCTTGGATGCTTTGATCTCTATCTCTATAAACAATAAAGAATAATAAATCAAACACATGGGAAAGAACAAAATTTAGTATTATTAAAGGAAAAAAGAGAACATTAGGTTAGGAAGACAGATAGGAAGAATGGATATCTCTAAACAATGGCAGATTTACTACGATACAGATCATATTACATTTCTCTGGGTCATTTCTCCAATTTTCCTCTCGTATCTTAGTCTCCAGCATTCAAGTGTACTTGTTTTTTGGCTTCAAGGCACACATTTCAAATGCTCATATTTACTCATGTTATTTGAAATCCAAGTGCAAGTTTAACATTTCATTCTTTGCTGAAAAAAAGCAAGTTTCTTCTCCTCTGGTAATGTAAAAATTCTTAAACTAAGGCTTCTTTTACTGTCAATATAGCTATCAAACATTGTGGAATTTAAAGAGATCTGGGACATTAGGCTTTTTATTTGATGCACTTTTATAGTACTTGTATGTTTTACAAGTATTTGTAATTACTTGGAAAATTTATAAAAAGTTAACAAGGATAATTTGTATGTGATTAACATGTATAAATAAACTAAGGAAATAAATTTAATATTTAATATTTAATATTAAAAATATAATATTCTTAATCATTTTATGTGATGCTAAGAAAATTCTAAGGATAAATACAACATACTTTAAAGTGTGATGGTAGTGTGGAGCAAAGGGGAAAGATATTTCTATGTGACTCTAAACCATATAGCTAAAGAGGTTTCAAAGCTAAACAAAATCTTGGTTTGACTATAATTCATGACTTCTTTGAAATGCATTACTTAGCATTACTTTATTCACACTTTTTCCTCTAAAAAACAAAACAATAAATTAATCCACAGCCTCTATCCAAGAATTACATTGTAGAATATAGTTTAAAAGTAAATTTCATTTAAAAGAATAACAAATTTCTCAGATGACTTAAGGAATGAAATAAAGTCATTTATTTACAGATCACTGACATCAAAATGTACTATGTGGCTATATTATCACAAAAGAAATGTAGAAATTATATTCTGAGTTTTAAAATGCCTCTCACTGGAAAAGTGAAGACAAATTATGTTTCCATCATAAACTGTAAGAGAGAAACATTCCACAGGTGTCGTGAATGTTGTTCAACAGAAAACTTCCTGAAGCATCCTGTGAATAAGAAAGATCTATTTTAAAAAGTATTTGGATAAAACAAGTCATCTCCTGAGAACTATTTCACTACTACTTTCAACTTCTCCTGACCTTATGCTGATTATATGATAAAGTTTTATGAGGAGACATAAAAGCGTAGCTGCTGCTCAGTGTGGGGGAAAGGGAGCCAATAGCAAGTTGACTGCTTCAACTACTCTATTTAAATAGCAGCACAAGATTATGCAAAAGGTTAAAAATCATAAATATTTTAGGACCCTGATTGATGGACATTTGGCGATATTTTGAGACATTTAAAAATGGTAGTATATTTTTCTCTAGGCAAAAGCTATAACTTCAAGTTACAATGACTGTGGCCTCTGGACTGAGCTAAGCTAAGTAGTGTCGGGCTAAGGAGTCTGGAGGAACTGTTATGGTGGAGTGGGCATCCAGAGGGGAAACAAAGGCAGGGCCCTCACCATGGCAGTCTAACAAAGGACTTCATGTAGGAGACTAAAAGCAAAACTCACATGTTGACCCAGTCATCCTGAGCTGGTCCACATAAGGCTGCCAGGCGTTCCGAGCAACAACTGAAATTGTGATAGTGTAGGAGCGGGGAGCACTTGAAAGTCTGTGTGTATCATCTCCACTAGCTAGGGAAAAAAAACCTCATGTGTTATCCCAAAGCCTAAGGAAAAGGAGGGGTCTACAGTGCCCAAAGAAAGGACCCATAAACAATTTTGGTTAACTGCCTGCCTCCCATTATGTATGCGAAATGAACAAATAAATCCTGGAGCAAGATAATGATTCAGGCTAACACATCACCACACACACCCACATTTGGGTAGTCACGTCTCCCTAAAGCTGGCACCACCTTTACCTGCCAATCAAAATGTAACTTCTTCACCCCTGCCCCACCAACTATGTAAGTCCTCAGAACAAAGGACCCACTCTCTTGGCCTCTTGTCTTGGCCTCATGGCCTCTTGTCTTGGCCTCATGGCTCTCTGGCCACGTGGGGGACCCCTGGCTACCCCTTTTGGCCACCAGGCTTCTAGACACTTGGCCTCTGTCCACCCTGCTCTAGCCACCCTTGCCTTGCTTTCCTGTTAGAACATAGCATTAATAAACTGGCCTGTAATGCTTTACTGCATCAGTGAAAAGAACTGAGTCTTTGGGAGTTTCTCCTGTAACAGAACTATTTTTGTGTGTGTGCCACCTCTAAGGAGATTGTCTTGTACCCTTTCTTTTAGTAGAGACTCATTTATTACATAACTCATCGACATATACGAAAAAGGCCTCTTGAGGCAGAACTGACCATGTGTGATAGCAATGTAATGCTACCCCACAAACACAGAAGTTATTCATCTAGAAACTTAAGCCTTCTATAAAATAGCAAAAGTCAAAAAGTAATACAGTATTTGAACAGCCAAAACAGGCAACGCATAGACAAAATTTTATGAGCTCTGTGCTCACTGAAGAAGTCTTTAGGCCTTTGTTCGCTGTGCCCAACAAAAACCCCTGACATAATTTTAGGTGCTTTGTCTATTTGCTTTCTCTATGTAAAGCAAATTAGAAGTTGGGGACATTAAAGGCAACAAGTGTACATCAGGAAGAAGCCTGACTATTACGGGATGAGAGAGAAAAAAGTTAGAGCATAGATTCAAGAACTCCACAATGACAAGAACAGTAATAGCCATAGTAATTGGTTAGAATTTAATATGCCACAAATCCCCCTTGTGTCTACCACAGTGCAGGTGAAAGGAAGAGGGTGTGCAAGAATTCCTTTATGAGAGACGCGTCATCCTCTGCAGAGAAAGTGTATCTCCACAACTTTTGTCACAAAATACTGCTAAGCATTTACACTAATCCATGTCCACCAAGGAAATTTCTACTTAGCTTCTTAGAAGTTTTGACATCAGGAAAAGGGACAACCTTGTTAAGAGATATATGCTTCCAGTCACTGAAACTCCCACATTAAATTTAATAAATTAACTATTTCATGTGTACAGGGGCTGGCAAAGTAGGTTTACAGTTGTTGGTGTGGAAAATAATACAACAATTAATAAATAAAAATTCAAGAATAAACTGTTCCATGTACTCACAATGGTAAACCTACGTGGTCCCCCACACATCTCATGCCATGTAAGTCTCTTATGAATCAAATCATCTTTGATTTTACTGATGAAATTCAGTTTTTAGACCTGGAAGTCTAAAGACATGAACCTTATTCCTGGTAAAACTATGAAGGCATGCCACCACCCAATGCCCCCAAACTCAACCCTCCCCTGTATTACCAACATAAAAATGATTTCTCTTCAAGCAAAGTTTCAGCACAAAGATTCTGATTTCAAAGCATTTGCTGTATTTCCTTGTGGAACTATTCATTTTCTTAAAGAAATCCTAAGACTACCTACCCATTTGCATAAGGCAAAAACATTCTTTAATAAGTCACAGGCTGTGATCTTTTACAAATGACCCAATTACTCCTCTTTTAGAATCTTTAAACATTCATCATTAATAATTAATTTCTGGTCACACTATAGACATTACTTATAACTATATGGAGAAACACCCCCACACACATACATCCAAAAAGGCTGCTAGAAACTAAAATAAAACTGTTTGTTTACAGCAGGAAGAAAACAGGTACTTTTTGTGATTTTAAGCCACTTTTGGGAAGGTTAAATCCTGAGGGACCATTGCAGGCACTCTGTCCAGAATAAAACTGTGAGCCTGAAACCTGGATCTGTAAACAGAAACCCCCTGGGGTGGAGGTTCAAACAATCTTATCACATCATAAACATCAGTCCGTGCCCTTCCATGATTTTTCCCTCAGAGGGCAGTGCTAGGCACTGTGCAAAGCCGTATTAAATATTGTGGCTGCTCCTTATCATCTTAGGCATGATTTACAAACAATCATATTTTAAAAGCACATCAGTGGAGAGGCCAAGAGTGAATCCATGGGTCTCGTTTATCTCTGAGGGTATTTATGAAAGCTGCAGACATAGACAGGGTCGGAGCAGTGTAAAGGTGTCTTTTCTTTTTCATTTGATCAGACAAGGCTTTGTGGTGCTGTTCAGGAAAAAAAAAGGAAAGGGGACAGACTGTTGAGTAAATTGCTTATTTCTTTTTTACACTGGAGTCTGTAAGTCATTCAACAGAGATGCTTACACAGAGTCACCTGTGATAAGAAGCAAAGAGTGAGTATCGTTCTACAAATGCAGGTGTATCTCTCACACCCACAATGTGAGAAAACATGCCCATTTAGACAACTACAGAAGATGTGAACCCTGCACTCAAGATGAAATAAAAACCAATAAAAATTCATTTGTTGCCATTTCCAACAAACCCTCCCCCCAAAAAATGTTTTTACTTCTCTGAAAACATGTGTAGAAGGTGGTCTCATGCATGATATCCAAAGATATTATGAATAGAGTACAGATGTAGGAACTGAGAGTCAATGGCAACCCCGTCGAGAGCATGGTAAAAAGATATAAGTCCAATGTTGGGGTCCCTTTGAGTTTTTTTTAAATTATTTTATTGTTGTTCAATTACAGTTGTCTGTATTTTCTCCCCACCACCTCCAAACCTCCCTCCCTCCCTTGCTTCCACCCACCTCCTTGGTTTTGTCCATGTGTCCTTTATACTAGTTCCTGAAAACCCTTCTCCCCTCTGTCCTCCCCACCCCCGCCCTCTGGCTATTGTTAGATTGCTCTTATTTTCAATGACTCTGCTTATATTTTGTTTGCTTTTTTCTTTTGTTGATTATGTTCCAATTAAAGGTGAGATCATATGGTACTTGTCCCTCACTGCCTGAGTTTTTATGTGTTCTGCTTCATTGGCAAGCTTCTGTTTGTTAGCGTGAGAAAGTATAGTGTGGTTTCTTCAGGTAGTTATCAGTGAGTAGTAAAGCATTACTTGAATCTTGGCTCCGTCCTTCACAGCTGGACACCTAACCTCCCTATTCATCACTTGTTTCATCTGTTACATGGGTGTGGTAATGCACACTGTCCCAGGCTGCAAGCAGTCCTAGAGGTAATGGACGTAATGCCCCAGCACAGTGCCTGCCATAGGAAATTCTCAATAAATAAAAGGAAGTTCACACTAATAGCATTTTAGGAGGACCTCATCCACTGCCTGTTTTTCTCTATATACATTATATCTTGACTGAAAAAAAACACATAAAAAGTTGCTAACTTTTCTTCCTGATTGTTTTTTCAGCTGTAAAACGAGACTAGCGGGCAGAGAGCATATTTAAATGAGAGATAAAAATTATATTTGTAACCTATGTAAGACCACTGGAGAGAAGGACGTTCTGAATTGCATCCTTGGTATTTTAGTAGAAATAAAATGCTGCTTTGGGAGTAAACTTTCTCTTCACTTATAGGACATAAAATAGTTTTCTGTAGGACAGTGTATTTACAAAGGCTTCCTTTACTGCTGGGAGAGTGTTAATATAGCACACAAAGTTGGGGCAGAGCCATAAGCCATGACAGCATGCATTCGTGGCTTCATAGGAGGATCCCAAACAGAAAACCCATGAGAAAGTTCCAAAATCAAAGAGCAGGAGAAATAAATGGCTCAAAAATAGAGGGTTTTTAATCTGTGTTTTCTTCCTCATTTGTTTCGCTCTTCCCTGTACAAGGACACAATGATTAGAGAAATGTATTCAGAAATATCTGTCTTTTGGCAACTCTGTGTTGTGGGATCACATATCTGTATAAATCTTCTTATACAAGCAGTTAGTAAAAACTGATGGTTGTAATAGTGAAAGGAAAGCAGGTAAAAAATTATTTTGCATTCAGGATTCTCATGATGTCAAATAGATTGTATTCATGATTCATGATTTGAACCCTTCAAAATACGTCCAGTAATTTAGCTTCATAAATACCATTCGAAACACATTATGTACTTTCTAAAAATTAATTTTAAAATATGAAGAAATAAAATTGATACATTAAAATATTTGGGGACTTAAAAATCAGAAGACAGAGTCTGTGTTTCATACCATTTAAATGAAATTTAGAGACAACTAAAGGGAATTCTCCACCTTATCTAACCTACATGAGAGGACAAAAGAGTGGAGAGTCCAGACTGCAAGCCGTGACCTATAAGATTAAAAAGAAGTCTCTTTGTCGCAATTTGTAAGTGATAAAGTACCAAAAGACAGGCTGGTGGCAGTAGCAATACATTTTCTTCAAGGCAGTAAAATCATCAACAAGGTGTCTGTGTATGTGTAGTCCTGCTTGAATATAAAAGCAATTTTCCAGAGCTCTGTAGCTTAATTCTATTGTTTTCGTCAAGAACGAATATTCTAGATCACAATTTTCGGTGACTGATTGTAATGGACACAACTTGAAAAATGGATGAGGAAGCTGCCCGAATGATTACAGAGCAAGGATTCAATACCATCAGTGGCAGTATTTGCATTTATCTAAAAGAGATTAAATGCTAACAGGTCTGCTGTACATTTGTCTGCATAACATCCTTGCATGGTTTTCTATTAAATTAAAGTAGGGAAAGTGCAAGGTTACAATAGAACAAAGTAGAGCAAAATAGAAAGAAAATAAACCTAATATAAAAATACAGTAATACAAAAATAAATATGCACTGAGTAGCACTGATTTTTAAATATTCCATAATTTTAAAATAAAACAACTCCACTAAAAATATAAAGCCACTTAATTGTATCACTTTCAACCAATTCATTTTCGGTTAAGATTTCAAGTCTAAAGCAAATCCAAAGTTGAAAAATGTTAACATATCACCTTTGAGTATTAAAATCTAGTTAAGCCCAAAGGTGGTTTTAATTATTTTGATTCTCAGCGGTTTTTATGGATAAGTTTATGGCTAATAATTATTTGTGTAGAGCGTTGCTTAGAAAGGGTAATAACTTACGTGTGAAGAAAAATCAAGTTGTCCTGGGTCAGAAGTTAATTACTCTCTCTGCTCTTGCACCACGTACTGTCATTGGGTAAGTTCATGCTTTGGAGGTTTTCTCATCCTTGGATGGATCTTGTTGCTACTGGTGGTGCCACCAAGGGACATACATAAAGGACAGTCTCAAATTAGAGCTTGATGATAATTCATCTACAACATGCATTAAGTGTGTGCACTTAAGAAATCAGCCGGGGTGCTTGAGTGGCTGGTTTAGGGGCACATGGGGGATAGCAACTGACGGGAAAGAGAAAAAGATTGTAGTAGGCAAGGGGAAAGGAAGAGCAGGCTATTGATGGCCTGACAACGTTAATGTAAATACTTTGGAAGATACAAAGGAGAAACAGTAGCAAAGGTTTGTCAGAAAATAATGTCTCAACTAATTGAGTTTTTAGAACAATTATAAGGAAGACCTTCTTAATTTCAATCCTTGACTTTGAAGATATTTCTACAGAGGATTTTTTTTGTATCAATTAGCATGTTAAGTAATATAGTTCTTTATTTCATTTTAATGATGATTTAAGGTCTTGTAGAAGCTCATTCTGTACCTCAAATATCACTGTAAAAATCTGACAAATTTAGAGAAAAAAGCTGTAGAAAATCGGATTTAATGTGGGTAAAACCAGAACATCCTTAAGGAGTCAATTATTTCATAAACCTCTGGTATTATCTTTCTTTTTGGACATTTGCTTTCTGATTAAAAAAAAAACAGTATTGTGGAAAGATCTTTATTTATTAAGTATTCCTGTCTTCTAAGATTTCACTTATCTAGAAAACCATGATTTGGAAAAACAAGTAACTTAAATCTGTGAAACAGTACCCCAACCACACATTTGAAAATCTTACTTATATAAGTAACAGACCATATGATGAAGTTAAAACAATAATCAAGTTTGCCAAGATAATATCTGGCAAAAAAAAATTTATGTGATTTCTATCCCTAAAAACCCCCTAAGTGATTAGGCAGTGTCCTGAGTAGAATGGTTTAGCAGTAAGTGATCTCAAAAATAAAAGAGCATAGGAATCTACAAGTACTCTCTTACATCCAACTCTGTCCTCATACAACAGAATTTAAATGTCTTTCTTACTTGGGAAAAAAATCCAATTTATCTATTATTCCCTCATCCTCATACCAATTCCTTATAACCATTCTAATTCTAACTTTTTAGTTACCCATTTTTTAGTAAGAGTGATGTAGCCACTCTTGAAAGAAGTCTATAAGTCATTTTGTCTACCCTCTTTCTTTTGTAGCAAAAGGAACAAAGACAGAAATCAGATGAGCCAGAACCAGAACCCCAATCTTTCTCTGCCTCGTACATCAGTCTTTCATATTTAACAAGGAAAGTGGACCTAAGTCACTCTATGACTAAACTACTTGTATTGCACCCCCACCTCATGGCTGAAGTCTCAGAGTCCAAATCCCAAAATATCAATAAGGAATTTGTCTTTCTGAAAGAACAATTTAGACCACACTTTGGAGCAGTGATTTTCAACTGGTGTGATACAAGAATTTTAAAACATGCAGTACCTGACTATTTAGTCAGGGGCACTGACTTCTTTTCCCTTAGATTGTCAAATTAAAAAATGACAACAGGCAACACAACAATAGGCATGCATCAGAATTTTACCTATTTCTGTTATATAAACAAAAAATAGAACATATTTTTGGTGTGCTGCAGAATTTTAGTAATTAGTTTATGTGTGCCGGGACATGGACAAGGTTGAAAATCACTACTCTCGAAGGTCAGTGTGTCCTGGAGGACATGACTATTGTCATGTCATTCCTGGTGCAGAAAATGAGTTAAATTTTAGACTGCAATAGGTACAGGCTTACTTATCCCTGGTTTAAATATTCTAAACTAGAAATCTCTAGTATGTATTCATTTTCATCCTTTAAAAGCCAAATATTAATTTACCAGTTGGTAAAAAAAGATGATTTTTAAAAAGACCTGACATTACGTATATAGGCCATCTTTGCAAACTTCCACAACCTAGAATAAAGTATTTCATGTAATATTAGAAAGAAACCTGGGGTAGTGAGGAGGGAGAGACCTTTTATATACCATTAGGCCTGAGATTTGTATTTTATGTGCCCAACTGAGGAACCACTTGATGAACATATACTGCTAATCTCCATGTAAAAACGATGTTTTTTAGAGACGTGTGATTTCTACTAAAAAGGTCAGATTTGTGGTGGGATGAAGTGGGTCATTTAAAATAACAACTCTGGGGGAGAAACTCCTCTGGAATGCCAGAGTAAGGGCCTCAGAAAATGTGCTCCATCATAAAGCCAGTGAGAATACTGGCAAATTTTGTTAAAATCAAATTTCCCAGGACTCTTAAAATTAACCAAAGGCATTCGATGATCCAAGGAGCATTTATTGAAGACAAAGAGCTGAGGCTCAATAAGGACAGTGAACTTGTGGTATTTTAACTCCCTTCCCCAGCTTCCTCTCCCCAGTTCGAAATCATCCTGAAGACCAGCAACCTTGAAACGCTAACTGAAAATATTAGCAGCCCAGCAGCACTGGAGAAAGCCAGAGGTCCTGGCTCCACATGATTGTCACAATTTTACCTTTCTGGAGGCTGTCTCGAAAGGGCACAACCATTCACAGGGCTTGTCTCTATTATACCTAAATTAGAGATCACTCAGTGAGGAAAGACCTGCCCCCAAGTGGTCAGTCTAAATCAAAGGAATCGCTTAACACCACATGTAGTTACCTGAAGTCACAATATCATTGGGGAAACAAGAGGCTGGCCAAAATTCTCAAAAGAAAAACCCAGGTAGTAAGATATTCATAAGGGGCAAACTTCAACATATTCCTTTGGATGTAGAGGGCTACAGGTATGAGGAGGAAACACACAAAAGGCCTAATCTTGCAGCTCTGGATGACCTTGAGGGTCTGTACAAACTTGAGGTGAAGGCTAAGGCAGAGTTTTAAGTGCCTACATGCTCAAGGCCTGCCATGAAACAAGCACGGAGCTCCTCAGCTAAGAGTGGGAGACTTACTGGTTCAATAAATTGAAGGAAATCTCTGAGCAGTCATTATGTGGCCATTAATTAAGCTAACTAAGAGAGATTGCAATGGCTGCACACATTGAAAAATTAGTCCAGGAAAGTCACTGAACAAACAAACTCTAGGGAGGGAAGTGAATCTTATTTCTAGGGCACCACAGGATGTCCAAAATTCAACAAAATAAGGAGACATGCAAATACACAGAACATACAAAAGTATGCAGGAGACTTTTAAATAGCAGTCAATAGAAACTGTCTTTGAGGAAATTCAGATAGTGGGCTTCATGGAAAAAAACATTAAATCAGTTAGTATACATATTATTAAAGAATTAAAGAAAGCAACATCTAAATAATTAGGGTATTAGGGTAATGTCCAACCAAACACAAAATAGCAATAAAGAGAATTTATTATTTAAAAAAAACAAATAGTTTCTGAAATTGAAACGTGTAATTACTGAAACAAAAAATTCACTAGAGGGACTCACCAGCAGATGTGAGTTTAAAGGATAAAGAATTAGCAAACTCTTAAGACAAGTCAATTGAGATACAGAGTCTAGGGAACAAAAAGGAAAAATAATGAAAAAAAAAGAACATATAGCCCAGAGACCTGAAGGATATTATCAAGTATACCAATATAACCAGAATGAAAGTCCCAGGAGGAGAGAAGAGAGAATGATGAGCATAATGATTATTTGAGAAAATCATGGCTGAAAGTTTTCCAGACTTGACAAAAACATTATCCTATAGCCCTGGCTGGTGTAGCTCAGTGGATTGAGTGTGGGCTGTGAACCCAAGAGTCGCCAGTTCAATTCTCAGTCAGGGCACATGTCTGGGATGTGGGCCAGGTCCCCAGTGGGGGCCACATGAGAGGCAACCACACACTGATGTTTCTCTCACTCTTTCTCCCTCCCTTCTCCTCTCTCTAAAAATACATAAATAAAATCTTAAAAAAACACATTATCCTATATATTTAGAAAGCTCAAAGAGAACCACACCTAGAACATGAGTCAAACCACTGTCAACCAAAGAGAGAGACAGAATCTTGAAAACATCAAGAAAAAAAAGGGGGGAGGGTCATCATCATACCTGCCCTACAAGAAATATTAAAGAGAGTCCTTAAAAATGAAATAAAAAGATACTAGAGACCAACTTGAATTCACAAAAAAAATAAAAAATAAAAATCACTGATAAGGTAACTACATAAAAAATATTAAACAGCATAAACGTATTTTTTGTAACTCTTTTTCCCTATTTGATTTAAGCAACAGGTACATAATACTGTATTTGTCAAACTCTGTTGAAGGGCTTGTGCAAAGAGACGCATACTTTAAAATAATATAGCACAAAGAGTGTGGGGAAAAGACAGAGCTATATTACAGCAAAGACTTCCTTTACTGTTGAAGTCAAATTGGTGTTAATATAAACTAGATTTTTTTAAACTAAAATATTAATTTAATCACCAGGAAAATCACTAAGAAAATAATTTAAAATATATGGTAAAAGAAACAATAAGAGAATTAATATGATAATATAGAAAAATTACTGCAGAAGAAAGCAGTAATGGCAGAACAGGGGAACAATACATAAGATGGGAAACAAATAGCAAACTGGCAAATGTACATCCTACATTGTCAGCAATTACATTAGATGCAAATAGGTTAAACACTGCAATCAAAAGACAGAAATTAGCAGAATGGGTAAGAATATATGCTGTTTGCAAGAGACACACCAGATTTGAAAATACAAATAGATTCAAAGTAAAAGGATTTAAAAATATACCATGCAAATAGTAACCAAAGGAGAACTAGAGTAACACACAAAATCAACTTGAAAACACATAATTACCAGAAACAAAGGGTATTTTATAACAAAAGATGAATCCATTCCAAATACATAACCATTGTAAATATACTCACCTAACAACAAAGCCCCACAATATATGCAGCAAGAACTGAAGTAACTGAAGGAAAAAGAATAGACAGTTCTACAGTAATAGCTGGAGACATCAGTGCTCCACATTCATTAATAGATAAAACACCGAGACAGAAGGTCAACGGAGAAATAGCGTCTTCAACACCACCATGTACCAAACAGACTGAACAGACATTTCCACCCAACAGAATAGATATTTGTCTCAAGTGTCCACAGAATTTTCTCTATGATTGACCATAAGTGAGGACATAAAAAAAGCCTGAGTAAATATAAAAAGATTGAAATCAAATCACCTATGTTCTACAAAAGCTGTGAAGTAAACTCAGAAATTAATAACAATGGAAAATTTACATACATGTGGAACTTCAACAATATACTCCTTAATGAAAACTTAAAGACTTAAGTAAATGAAAGAAATCTCTTGTTTGTGGATAAGGATACATACTGTTATGAAGACGGCAGTATGCCCCAAGTTAATCAACAGATACAATGCATTTCCTATCAAAATATTAGCTGCCTCTTTTAAAAAAAACGGACAAAGTGATCCCCCAAATTGAAAATGCAAGGGATCCAGTGGTCAAAACATTCTTGGGGAAAAAAAGTTGGAGAAATTACATTCCCCAATTTCAAACCTTAGTACAAAGCTGGAATAACCAAAGTAGTATAGTACTGCCATGAGAACATACATGGAGTTCAAAGGGTTAGATTTGAGAGTTGAGAAGTAAACCCTTCCAATTATAGTCAATAGATTTTCAAAAGGGTGTAAAGATAAAACAATGGGGAAAGTATAATCTTTTCAACAGATGGTGTTGGGACAACTGAATATTCACAAGCAAAAGAACAAGGCTGAATTCTACTTCAACAGTGTATAGAAAAATTAATTCAAAAATCAATAAGCTTTTTACATAAATTTTCATAATCTTGGTTTAGGTAATGATTTTCTAGATATGATACCAAAAGCAAAAAAATATATATAGATAAATTGGAATACAGCAAAATTTAATAAATTTTGTGCTTCAAAATATACTGTCAAGAAACTGAAAAGACATCCCACAAAATGGAAGAAAATATTTGAAAATCATGTACCTAAGAAGGGATTTATATCCATAATATGTAAAAAACTGTTAAAATTCAATAATATGAAGACAAATCACCAATTAAAAAATGGGCAAATGATTTGAATAGTTTTTTTCTCCAAAACAAGGACATACAAGCATATGGAAAATAAGCACATGGAAAGTTATTAAACATCATTATAATCAGGGTATGCAAATCAAAACCACAGTAAGATACCAGTTCACACCCACTAAGGTGACTACAATAAACAAGATAGGTATTAAGTGTTGGCCAGGTTGTTGAGAAATCTGAACCCTTGTACCTTGCTGGCAGGATTATAAAATAGTGCAGCCAGTTGGAAAAAATAGTTTGGCAATTTCCTAAAATGTTAAACATTAGTTACCATTTGACCTAGTATTATGCTACCCAACAGAAATGAAAATAATGCATCCACACAAACATTTGTACATGAACATTTATCGCACCATTGCTAATAGCCAAAATGTACAACAGCCTAAATGTTCATCAACTGGTGAGTGGATAAACCTGTGTGGTATAACCATACAATGGAACACTATTTCTCAGTAAATACAAATGAAGTCCTAGTATGTGTTATAACATGGATTAACTCTGAATACATTATGTAACAGATAGAAGCCGTTACAAAAGATGAGGTATTCATTTATATCAGTTGTATAGAAAAGGCAAGCTCATGGAGATATAAAGTAGATTGCTGGTGGCCAAGAGCGAGGAAGGGAGGAAAACTGAGAGTGATTGCTAATGACTATGGAGTTTGGGGTTGGGGGGAGGTGATATAAATATTCTAAAATTAGTGGTGATAGTTGTATAATTCTGATGTTTGTGAAACACTGAATTGTACACTTTAAAATGGTTACTTCTATTGTATGTGAATTTTATTTCAGCAAAGCTGTTTCTAAGAAAAGATCTTAAAAAATTATGCTCCAGCTGCTTGCCCCCCGCCCTGGTAGACCAGGCACTGGGACACCCCAGCACAGCAGCACTGGCAGGGAGGTGGGTAGCCTTTGCATCAGCGCTGCTGGAAGGGATCAAAGCCAGCTGTCCTTCCTCGCCCCACAGGCTGCTTTGGTCCTGTTTCCCCCAGACCACACCCATCAAACTTTGTTGCTGCTGCCCCTGTGGTCACAAGTGCAAGCAGAATAACCAGGCCCACCAGGTCCTCCCCATACTCTAGGCTCAGTCTTTTTCTTTGGACATCAGATCTGCCCACTAAGCTGCCCTGTGACCTATGCCAGCTGTCAGGTGACCCACCAAGTAATAGTGATTCAGAAGAGGAAAAAAAGGAAACTCTATTGGTTAAAATTTGACCATTCTGAACTGTTCTGTAAGGTGACTGGTAAGAACTGGTAAGAACTTTACATTTTGTAGATGTAACCAGTAACTGATCTTAAGGCTTATGTTGAAAAACAAAACAAAACCACCACCAACAACAACAACAAAAATCCTTAAAAGAAAACGGAAAAGTACTGTGCTGTTTTTCCCAGATGTGCAGTGGTTGATGGACCTGGGCAAAAAATCCCTTCCTCTCTACCTCTGATACTTTCCACCCTCCACCCTCCTCCCTCCGCTTGTGGTCCCCATGTGCCCCAGTTCCCACATCCAGTCTGCATGGTGGCCATTGCTGTAATTTCCAGCCTGTCACTTTTTCACCCAGACTCTGTTCCTGGACATTTCCTTTTATCTCGCCCAAGTTTTCTCCTCTGCTCAGTTCCGTGGGTTCTTGCCTTCATCTTCCTCGCCCTGTGCACAGTTAGGCCCTCACCGTGTGAGAAGACACTGCCTGGCTCATCTCCACCAGCACCCCTTTCCTGCCACGTAGTCTCTAGCCTCCAGGTCCCAGCCTTTGATGGGGGTGGGGAAAGGTCCTCTGAAGTGGGTCTTCCCTATGTTTCAAGGGACTCAAGGTGTCTGCCACTTCCTTAGTAACAAAGTCTATGTCCCACCCCATTGTCAAGGTCTCCCCCTCACAGTCCCAGAGTGGCAGACAGGACATGCTCCAGGGACTGGCTCCTGTCATCTGGGTCAGTGCTGGCAATCTACCAAAGTTCTCAAGACCATCCTCCCTCCCTCATCACCTCACATGCTTCTGAGTATATTTCTTCATGTTTATAATGGGGATTTTGGAGCAATTTGAACTTCCAATAAACTGTTCATTTTCACAAAAGAAAATAAAATGGCAATTGTAAGAAAAAATAAAAATTATACTTCAAACCCAGGACCTAAAATAAAAACAAAACAAAAACATAAATTTGGCAGTTGGAAATTTAAAATATTAATAAAAGGCATGAATCAACCAAAAATAATAAAACATAGTAAAAAAATGTAGTGTAAATAACCTAACATAGCATGGCATGACAAACGATGAGCTGACTACAATAATGTCTGAGTAGACTAGAATACAACACGACATGGCACAGGGCGGGTGTGCGCACTGTCGGTAGGAGAGGACAACAGCAGTGCACTTGGCAACTGAGCTAATAACCAGTGTCCTGGGAGTTAGAGCTGTGAGAACGGTTGTCCTGTCAGTCTTCTGACCCACTGTGATCCTCTTCCTTGGTGTTATCATAGGGTGAACCTATCCAGAACCCCCATTTTTCTGTGAAAGCCCAGGTCTTGAGAAGCTAAACATAGTAGATTGGAAGCACAGGCCCCAGACTACCCTCCACTATGGGTACAGTCAGACCGACAGATTATCCACGACAAAATGGAAACCTGCCTTCAAACTCAGTCAGCTTGTACATTCTATTCTTTTTCTTTTTACATATAACAGTAAAATTAGAATCTACCACAAATATCTATTTGTATTTGATTTCTTTATACATATATACACACATATAATTTAGAATACCTAATATACATGCATATACTCCATATATATAATTTTATATAAATACACAGGCATGAGCATACACATGCTTATTTCAAGTATAAATTTTTGTTTTTCTTTTCTGCTTGGTTCCTCCTTCCTTTTATTTCCCTCTTCACTGACATCAAATACCTTCCCCCACATAATCCATATAAAAAATCTAATACTATTCATATGTCTTCCATACTCCTGTAATCCTGTGTAGTTATACAAAGTCACACGCTGAAGATTAGCTTGGATTTTAAATATACAGTCAGGATGCACTGCTCCTCTACATCTTGATATTCATCCTGTAGGCCTTGTGGAAATTCTCCCAAGTACCTGATACGGCTTTAATTCATCCTTTTAAAGCTGCACAACAGCCCTTCCTGCCCCTGCTGTGACTGTGCTGTGACGTGTGCAGCTGTTATCTCACTCAGGGACGTTCGTTGCGTTTCCATTTTTTGGCTGCTATGAAAAAGACTGCAATAAGCAACTTCAGTTCTTAGAAATGTATGTCCTATGTATGTTTTTGTTTTTAAGACATAAATTCCCAGGAGTGGGATGAATGGTACACACACACACACACACACACACACACGCACGTCAATCATTATATAAATGCATTTACATATATATATATAAATTCTAATGGATGTTGCCAGAAAGATTGTACTACTTTAGATTTCTACACCAATATATATGCATACACTTTTCCCTCATCCCTACCTATAATAGGGGTTGTAGTTCTTTTTCTTTTTCTTTTCTTTCTTTTTTTGTTGCTATGTATATGTTATCTATGGAACTAGGTAGGATTCTATCAATTACAAAATTTAAAAGAAAGCTACTAGATTGCTTAACCAAAAAGTGAATCAATTTTCTCAGTGATACAATATTATCAAACTTGGTTTCTCCCTCTTTCTCAGCATGCCCTCCTCCCTGTTGACCTCATTCTCAGATCAACTCCCCCCTCCAAACCATTGTGGCCAGTGACTGCTGGACCTATACATTCTTCTAGCTTGAAATTTAACAAGAAAGAGACAGAGCCTTGTTTTAGCACTCCCTGCAATAGTTCTGAGGTTCACATCTACTAAATCAACCGTATGCATCTCTGAACATAACACCTTGTGGTCGGAAAATGCAATGTCTTGATTGGCTGAGGTCTGTGTCTCATGCTCTACCTTAGGATTAGAGGCAGGGCCTCAACCAGCCTATCTGAGATTGGCGGGAGAGGGTGGAATGCCCTCTCTCCTCCCCAAAATATCAGGATCATTGCCAAAGAAGATAACAGCAACACCAATGTCCAATATAGCTTTCTTAATGTGTAAAGTATGATTACATCTTATTGCAATTGCAATTATTACAAAAAGGATGTGTTAATCATAAGTAAATTATAGCTTGCCCTTTTAAACACCTTTAAGTGTCAAAATTTCCAATTTCAACCTTTTGTTAAAAATTTTACCAAACTACTTTATATCTTACATAAATAACCATATTATCTTCTACGTGCTTGTTACTTCAGGGTAATCATTAGGAATCTCTGTTGTCATATTGGAATATTAATTAAGGTCTATAAAAGATACAAAATAATTGACTTTTTAAAATATGTTCATTGATTTTAGAGACAGAGGAAGGGTGAGAGGGAGAGAGACAGACATCGATGTGAGAGAGAAACATATATTGGTTGCCTTCTATACACACCCTGACCAGGAATCAAACCCATGATCCCCATGTATCATGTACCATGTTTTGGTACACGGGGCGATGCTCCAACCAACTAAGCCACACCAGCCAGGGTGGATAATTGGTTTTTAATGATCTTAATTTCTTGATCTTTGGTCTTTATTTCCACCCTTTTCATAATATCACTGTACCCATCTCTAGCTTTTTCCTCTCTGACTGCCCTGTCCTTGAAACCTGACACATACACTGTGCAAGTTGTCTGGGATATAAGAGATAAGATTCTCTAAGTGAGAACCTGAGGACTTCCTGCATTAGGAAAGTATACTAGCTTCAGTACAAAGGCTCTGAGTCAGCTCGGGCAATCTTGATCACATTTGTGTGTGAGCACCTACAGGCTCACTTATATTATGATTAAAAAAAGTACTTAGGGGACTCGGGCCTTTTTTGCTCACTTCACAGTCCTCAGCTCTATAAAAGCTAGAGATTCTTGGGTAACTAACTTAGGATAACTGAGCTTTTAATGTGGTTGTGTGTGTGTAGTGTATGTATACACACATACAATATATTGTATATTATAAAGATATAGTAATGATATAAAGAATAAAATTTTATTTTTAAAAAAGATATAATAGGAGCAAAGGCTCTGGGCTGAGCATTTAGCAGCTATATGCCCTGAAACAAAACACTAAACCTCCCTGCGCCACAGGGCCCCTTCCTGTAAAATAGCAGTAACAACAGTATCTACTTCAGGGCTGTTGTGAGTATAGAGTGGGATCATCTTTGTGAAACTGGGCAAGTTGCCTGGTATGTAATGTATTGAATTAGTGAGAGTTGGTATTATCCATTTGCTTGATTGTGGGCAATGATATTCCCAATACATAGCACTGTGATAGGTTCTACATAAATATTGAATAAAATACTAGAAACTACAAGGCACTTTTTCTCTATGTTCCTAGATGTGTCCATGCATATTTACAACATCTCAGACAGGAACTGCTGGTCTTAAATATGGCAGGAATAGAATCAGCAGGTATAAATGAAATAAACCTGTATATGCCTGGGCTTGTAACAAAGCCATCGTAGTTCCTTAAAACATAGCAGAGAAATTTCTGGAATGGAATTATGTTTTTCTGTTTCCTTTCATTGGGCTACTCATTTCCCTGGTCAAAATTCTTTTTTGAGCACTGTTTTGAATAGAAAGAGTATAATTTTCAGAGATGAGGCGATTACAAAGAAAAGAATGTTTAAGAGATTGAATGAAAATAATAGCAGGGTTTTTCCTTTTTAGGAAGTATTCAGAATCTGATTTGAGAGCTGTTCAGATTTTAAATAACGTCGCCCCAAGTTACCTGGGGAATCTCTTCTGCACACGCTGACCCCAGAATGTCTGAGGATGTCTCCACTACATTGTACACTGTGATTTCCTTCCTCATAGCTACATCCCCCCCAGACATCAAAATTATCAGGCTTTATTTTCAAAAAATCAAACAAAAAGAAAATCAAGATTATACAGAGATGTTAAGACCCAAAGCTTTGCCTTCAACTTTCAATCCTCTTATTAATACCCATGTCATGACTCTTGTTAAGAAAAAGGTTTAATGTCACTGTCCTCAATCAGCGTTCTTTCAGCCACTTTCATTAGGAGCCATGTTTTCCTGACAAAGGATAACAAATGGATACAGTTGGTCCCTAATGTGCTTTCGACTACGGATCCCGCACCATTTCTCTGTGAAGCAATTGCAATTATTTGTCATTTTAATATGACTTGGCAAGGAGGTCTGACAAACATGGCTATTATTCATCAATATGTATATTTTGTACTTATATTAATATTAGAATATCATTATTACTCTTCTCACATTGTATGAACAAGATAAAATTACACCATGTAAAAAATGCATTAAATTTCTTTTAGCTGCACTCATATAGCAAAAGGAAAGGTAATTTAAGAGCTTACACTATTTATATGCTAAATGCTACCATTTATTATTATTAGTCAAGAAATTATTTTACCTTTGCATTAATGGAAGATATATCAATATGTTTCCACTGTTAATTGGAAATAATACAGCTAATTCTAAAACTCAAACCTTCCAAAGTGTACTATCCATTCTTTTATAGCCTGAAACATTCTAGTGCCTAATATTTCTATTATGTTACCATAATGTAAATGTAACTTCAATGTTAGATTATTCTTTAATTCTTTAGTTCAGCCTTCCTTCTCAAAATTTCCCATATGGGATTAGTTTTTAAAACCCTTGAAATTCAAGAGCTACCTTTATAAATAACTACAAATAATTTAGCAGCCAACCTTCCCTCAATGGATATAATTAATATTACACCGTACTCATCATGAAACAAGTTAAACTCCTATGCAATTCTGGGTAGTTTTACTTTGTTTCTGGAATTCTGTCAATTCTAAGCAAGAACTAAGTAAAATAAATACACGCACAATTTTTAAGCGCTGTATGCTAAACAAATAGAATGACAGGGGTAAGTTTACTAGAATCTGTTTCTGAATTAAGAACAACACACACACACACACACACACACACACACACACACACACACACACACCCAACAATGAGAACCAAAGGCCAAACAAGTAGATTTTGTGTCTAACATGAATACAATCTGCATCGTCAAGCTCAAAGTAAACTTTTATCTATTCGACAATTATTTACTAAGTGCCTAGCAAAAGGCAAGGTTCACTTTTTAATCACATACTGAATTTACACCCAAGAGACTATATTAAGGCTTGACTTCAGCTCATAAAACTTAGGAAGTTGTGGAGCCAGATGACAGCCTCTTAGCCGAGAAAGAAAGCAAGTAGCAAAATTAAGGAAAAACCACAAGCTTGCTTGTGTTGCTGGGTAGGGTAGCAGAAGGGAGAATACTGGAAACATTTAAGAGAGTATTGTCAAACTTCCAGTTAGGAGATAACTGGAGTGAAATTAACTGCTCTGAAGAAAAATACTATCCATATTCAAGGATATCCATTCCATTATTATTTATAAAATAAAGATTGGTTAAACAAAGTATAAATTATAAAATGAATTGCCTAAAATTATCTTTAAAAACTACAGATATGAAAACACTTAAAATTATGTCTTAAAAGTATAATTTTAAATGTAGAGATGTAAAAATGCATCAGGTAAAAATAGATTTTTTATAAGAATGTGTATACATACATAAAAACACAGATATCTATATATATAAAACATACTACCAAATATTTACTAAGTGACAAGATTATGGGTGATTTTAATTTTCCCCTTTGTATGTTCTGGTATTGTTGTGGAAAAATGAACTCTTACATGATCTGGGGTGACGGAGTAGGCCTTTATTACACACACGCATGGGCCCAGAGGAGACAGCTTCCAAATTCTGGGCACTGAGGAGGGGTCAGGTGGGTGGTTAAATACCTTTGCAACAAATGGGGAGTGGAGAGGTCTCATGGTACAAGCAGGAGATACAGAATTGTAAAAGCCAAGGACACAGGAGAGGAAGGGGAGTGGTCCCCGGACCCAGGACAAAGAAACAGCAGGGGAGCATCCAGGGCCCCTGGGCAGGGAATCAACTAACTAGTCAACAGGTGATAGTCTGAAGCTGGGAAGCCAGCAGGGAGCCATCAGGGGCTCATACAGAGTGCCAGCTTCAATTTCTATCTATATTTTAAATTTCTACTACAGTATTATCCACATTTTCTGCAATGAATGTATTACTTTGTCAGAAAAAAATGTCACTTAAAAGACATACTAAAATATTAATTAGAAAATTATGTTTTAATGTGTAGAATTTTAAAGTTTTATTTTTAGCACTCAATTCTGGATTAAATCATGGGTTTCAGTTGAATGTATTAGGAGGCTTAAATCTGTGCTAAATAAACGTTTGGTCCTTCTTAATAAGTTAAATATTGATGCTTTTCAAGGTACCTCTATTAAAGGCTAAGCATTGTAGGAGACAAATTAAAAACTTGTTCCCATCCTTGAAAAAGTCACAGAACCTCTAAGTTATTTTTTAAAGTAAACGTTAATAATATAATCCAGATTTTTTGAAAAATTGGGTCATTCAGTAACAGTTTATCCCAGTGTTTGCAAAGTAAGAGGTGTTTTACAGAATACCTCTTGGGGTGACAGTAACATATAAATTTACATCAGATAACACCTCCTCCAAAATGCTTTTTTAGAGTATCTTCAAAATTTCACCCCCAGCTTTCTCCCTGCCTAGCAGTCTTTTTGGCTCTCTGCGTGTGTGCCTGCTTTCTCTGTGCCCAAGCTCCTCCAGCCTTCTCCTTCCTCTCAGCTCATTCCCCGAACCCCCACCGTCTTGGGAAACTGCCATGCCTTGTCTATGAGGGGGGACCCCCAAAACCATGAACTACCTTTTAGAGGGAGAGCCCCGCATAGTACAGGCTTCCCCCACTAGGTGAGTGTTCTTGGAGTCCATCCATGCAAGGCTGTGTTAAGCTTTGGTGAATTTTTTTTGAAGAGTCTTTCAAGATGCTTTGCCCATTCCATGATGGGTGATTTATGAGTGCACCTGCCTACATTGTGCTGAGTGTTCAGCAGTGTTTGACCGAAAACATCATGACCATCGCCATAACTCACCCTCCTTATTCATCCAATATCGCCCCAAGCAACTTTTTTTGTTTCCCTGGATGAAAAAAGTCCTCAAAAGGAAATGTTTTGCTGATGTGGAAGAGGTGAAACAAAAAACGGAGGAAGCACTAAAAGGCACTAAAATCAACAAGATCATAAACTGTTTTGAGCAGTGGAAAAACCATCTCAGTAGGTGTGTTGCCTCAAATGGAGAGTATTTTGAAGATGACTGAAGTTTAAACATGTAAGAATAAATACCCAGTTTTTATAAATAAATTCCTTTTTTGGGCCCCCCCCTTTTATAGGGAGATCATTTATAGTCTTGCTTGATTTTTTCATTCTTCCTACTTTCCATCCAAGTTAGCACTTTAGGTTACTTATCTATAAAATTGTGAATATTGATACCAACCTCAGAAAGGGTGACTAGGGTATCCTAGCATGTAGTTAATGTTCAATAAGTAGTAACTTACCCCTTTAACTATGATTGCTCTGTTTTAATCCTACCAGTCTCTTCTCAATCACTTTTAAAGTAGTCAAAATGTCAGAGTGAATTAAGAGATTTTCTAACCCATTATCTTTTGTGAAACAAAGTTGTAACAATAATATGATTCAATAATATTATAATAACTATGTATGGTGCCAGGTGGGTACTAGACTTATCAGGGGATCACTTCATGAGTTATATAAATGCCTAATCATTATGCTATACACCCGACACTAATATAATATTGACTGTCAACTGTAATTTAAAAATTAAAAACTTTAAAAAAAATAAGATTCAATATTAAAAAAAATTAATTTCTTCCAAAGAAATTCTTTGAAATTAATACCAAAGCAAATACCAATATAATTTTTCCACATGAAAACTGATTTTAAAGTTTATAAAGTTTAATTATCAAAGATTACTAAGAAATTCTGGGGGAAAATAGAATAATGAAGGCTGGGTAATCTAACTAGGTATTAAAACCATTTATGAAACTATAGTAATTAAAATAGCTTGTCACTTCCCAGTAATAATAAGAGGTCAATGAAACAGATGGGGAATTTAAAAATGCATCTCAGAAGTCAAAGGTGTTAGATATATTATAAGGATGGCATTTCAAATAGGTGAGAAGAGGTAGTTGTTTCAATTGTGTTGAGAAAATCTATTATCTGAAAAAAATCTTAAGACTCTTACATCTCTCTTATAGCTAATAAAAACAAATTTACTACTTGTGGCCAAGATGAAGGTGTGGGTAGATACACCATGCCTCTTCGCACAACAAAAAGGACAACAACAAATTTTAAAACAAATAAAACCCAGAACTGACTGGAAATCGACAACCAAGGATTTAAGGAAGAAACATTCATCCAGCCTGGTAGGAGGGGCAGAGATGGGTAGGCAGGGCAGAGATGACTTGCAGCAAGGCAGTGGCTGGAGGACCTGATAGTCCCACATTTGCATGCAGATAAACTGCAAGGAACAACTGGGGAATGAGACAGACCTCGAAACCCAGAGTTCCACAGAGGGGAAATAAAACATCAAAACCTCTGATTGAAAACACCTGTGGGGGTTGAGGCAGCAGGAGAAACTCTATTTGCCTGACAGGAGAGTGTATTGGAGAGACCCACAGGGCCCTAGAACATACACAAGCCCATCCACCCAGGAGTGGGCCAGAAGGGCCCAATTTGCTTATGGGTAGCAGAGGAAGTGACCAAAAACCAGCCAACAGCAATCAAGCAGCATTGTTCCCTCTCAGACCCCTCTCCCACATACAGCACCACAACACAGCAACATAGTTGCCCTGCCCTGGTGCATACCTAAGGCTCTGCCCCTTACAACATAACAGGCCTACCAAGACAAAAAAAATAGCCCAACTGAAAGAACATATTGAAGCTCCAGAAAAACTACAACTAAGTGATGATGAGATAGCCAACCTGTCAGATGCACAGTTGAAAACACTGATAATCAGGATGCTTACAGAAATGGTTGAGTATGATTGCAAAATAGAGGGAAAAGTAAAGGCTATCAAAATTGAAATAAAGGAAAATGTGTAAATAACCAACAATGAAGGGAAGGAAATCGGTCCTCAAATCAATGATTTGGACCATGAGAAAGAAATAAACATTCAACCAGAACAGAAGGAAGAAACAAGAATTCAAAAAATGAGGAGAGGCTGAGGAACCTTTAGGACAACTTTAAATGTTCCAACATCTGAATCATGGGGGTGCCAGAAGGAGAAGAGGAAGAGCAAGAAATTGAAAACTTATTTGAAAAAATAATGAAGGAGAACTTCCCCAATCTGGCAAAGGAAATAGACTTGCAGAAGTACAGGAAGCTCAGAGAGTCCCAAAGAAGGTGGACCCAAGGAGGAACACATCAAGGCACATCATAATTACATTACCCAAGATTAAAGATAAGGAGAGAATCTTAAAAGCAACAAGAGAAAAGGAGACAGTTACTTACAAAGGAGTTCCCATAAGACTCTCAGCTAATTTCTCAAAAGAAACCTTACAGGCAAAAGGGGCTGGAAAAAAGTATTTGAAGTCATGAAAGGCAAAGACCTACATCCAAGATTACTCTATCCAGCTAAGCTATCATTTAGAATGGAAGGGTAGATAAAGTGCTTCCCAGATAAGGTCAAATTAAAGGAGTTCATCACCAAGCTCTTATTATATGAAACATTAAGGGGACTTATCTAAGAAAAAGAAGATGATCAAAACTATGAACAGTAAGATGACAACAAACCCACAACTATCAATGACTGAACCCAAAATAAACAAAACAAAAAAAAAAATGAACTAAGCAAACAGCTAGTACAGGAACAGAATCACAGAAATGGAGATCACATGGAGGGTTATCAGCTGGGAGGGAGCAGGGGGAGAATGGGGGAAGAGGTACAGGGAATAAGAAGCATAAATGGTAGGTACGAAATAGACAGGAGAAGGTTAAGAATAGTATGGGAACTGGAGAAGCCAAAGAATTTATATGTATGACCCATGGACCTGAACTAAGGTAGGGGAATGCTGGTGGCAGCCTAAGGGTGGAGGGAAATAAAGCGGTGGGGGGGAATGAGACAACTGTAATAGCATAATCAATAAAATACATTAAACAAATTTACTAAATATTTAAAGATAAAAATATAAAGTCATAATGTAGAAGAAAAACATGGAGAATTTTCGTATAACATGAGGTGAGAAAAGTCTTTTTTAAACAAGACACAAAACCTAAAAGCCATAAGGAAAAAGATTAAAACAGTTTATTACATGAAAATATAAAACTTTAGTATGGGAGAATGAATGACAGACAAAAAAGATAGTTTCCTTTGTATATCAATAGTTGTAACAGTTCAATAAAAAAGAATAATAGCATAATAAGAAATGGGCCAAAATATAAAGAAATAGTTCATAGAAAAAGAAATACAAAGTAAAGTATTAACAAATAAAAATAATACTAAAAAATTTGAAAAGGACAAACAGCAACCAAAATATTTGGTAACAGTCCTGTAGTATCCAACTCTGTTTCTAAGCTATCAATTCATCATTTCCCCATGACCTGCTTTAATTCTCTCGAGTACCAAAGATTTTATTTGGGTCACAACTAATATCTATAATCTTTCTTTTGACAAAATATTTAATGTAGGTGTGTATCGCAAACATCAGAATATTAAGCTCACTCAACATTGGTTGTAACTGAAAATAAATCACTCAAATCATTCTTGATACTTAAAATGAACTGTGCCATGTGCAAAGGAGTCAGTTAATTGAAGGCTTTTGTTATTGGCTTAGTGCATATGGTCTCACTGAAGGTCTCACCATTAAGGTGACAAATATGCATCGTGCAGTTCGATGAAGCTGTTTGCTCACAACATATTCTTTAAATAACTTGGATGACATGAAGAACTCGTGATGTTGGGAAACAGGACTCAGATCCATTGTGAGAATGCTTTAAAAAAAACTTTTTTAAAATTTTATTTTACTTGTTATTCAAGTACAGTTTTCTGTCGTTTACTCCCGTCCCAGTCCACCCCCCCAGTGCTCCCCACCTCCCTCCCCTTTCCACCCCCCTTAGTTTTTGTCCATGTTCCTTTATACTTGTTCCTATAATCCCTTCCCTTTTTCCCCTGAAATTCCCTCCCCTCTCCCCTCTGGTTACTGTCATCCTGTTTTCTATTTCAATTTTATTTTTTTTGTAGAGGATATTGACCTGTAGGCAAATTCAGTTAATAATAAACCTCTCAATAATTTTTTCATTAATTTAATAGCCCCTTCACCATTTCAGTGAATCTTGAAAATTCAATGGTGTGAACCACAGACACCTAATAGGATAACACCTAGAGTTCAGCTTAATAACTTAATACCTGAAACTTTTAAAGCTTAAAAAAAAGCCAAAGAAATTATATGCATGACCATGGACATTAACAAAGGTGTGGGAATTGCCTGATGGAGTGGGGGGTGCTGGGTGAAGGCAGACAAAGGGGGAAAATTTGAGACAACTGTAATAGCATAATCAATAAAATATATTAAAAAATAATGATGCAGGAGCATCACACTCATGAAGCTAGAGGATTCCAGAATCTTCTGATGAAAGTGTGACCTGTAACTGTAATATCCTAATATTCTTTTAATGTATAATTATTTTATGTATCTAAACTACCAATATGGAAATATCAGGCAACAATTCACAAAGGAAATTTAGAGTGAGTTGATAACTAAAGATTAAGAGCCTAAAAGTACAGATCTATAAGAAAAATTAAAAGAACTAAATATATAGATTATTCCTGCTGGAGATAAAGAAGAGGTACTGTGAAAATTGATAATTCTTTAAAATTATAGAAAAGAAATGGGTGCAGGTTTAATTACAAAAGTCCAAGGACATAATTAATGAAATAAAAATGATAAATTTAGAATGGCACTAAGGGGAGACACTAATAAATATATCACAAAGTTTTTAATAACACTCCATAAGAGCATAACTTGAGTTTCATGCCTTTTTCTTTTAAGGCCAAGTTCAAGGTAACAATTAATTAAACTCGTACTTGTGTACATAGGCAAATTAAATTTTTCTCAACCTCTGATCTCTTAAGTTGAGTAGATTGCCTTTGTTGAGCTCTGCACACTAGTGTTATGCATGTGTATAATCTCTGTATGATGTGGAGAGTATTTCTATTTCAAAAGTCAATTATTTGACACTAACAAGTGATGCGCCATTGATGTAAGCAGCAAAATGAATAAATCTTTGTTGAGCAAAAGAAGCCAGACACAAGTGAGCACATGCTGTATCCATGCTATGTATGTGTTACTCAGTGTAGAAATTTTGAGACTCATTCTTTGCTGCACGTAGTAGCAGCTTATTAATTTTTATTGCCAAATAGTGTGTCATTGCGTGATTATGCCACAGTTTGTTTATTCATTTACCTGACAATGGGCATTTGTGCTATTTTTGGCTTTTGCCTATGATAGCTAAGAGCATTTGTGAAAGTCTTGTGCACATAGGTTTTTGATTCTCTTGGGTAAAAACCCAGTAGTAAAATGGTTAGATTCTATGGTGGGTACAACATATACATTTATAAAAAACTGTCAAACTATTTTCTAAAGTGGTTGTACCATTTTATATCCCCACTGACAACAAAACAGAGTTCCACTCATTCTACATTGTCATCAACACCTGATATGGTTAGTTTTTTAAATCTTAGTCATGTTAATGGGTTGTAGTGTGTCTCATATAGTTAAGATGAATATCCTTGATGCTTAATGCTGAGCTAGGTGACAGAAAGCAGACTGACTGTTGCCTGGAGATGGGGTAGAGGGTGGGATTACAAGAGGGAACAAAAAACTTTCAAGAGTGACAGAAATGCTTGTAATCTTTATTATGGTGATGGTTTCACTAGTATAGATTTAATTGTCCACTTTATATATATGTGATTTAGTGTACTTCAATCCCGTCCCAACAAATCTTTTAAAAATCAATAAAAAGGACAGGCAAAACTAGTCTCTGATAATAGACATCAGAACAATGATTTCTATGGGCGATGGAGATCACCTGGAAGGAGCCTACGTGAGCAGTTGCTGGATTGAAGTGTTGGTTAGGCAGGCACATACATCTGTGGAAACTCATCAAATTGTACACCTAAGATCCATGTACTTTATTATATGTAAATTTTACTTTAATTCTTTAAAATGTGTTATTTAAAATTTTCATTTACAATGTCGCTATAACATTTCAACGATTTTTGCAAGGTTGTGATAGTTTTCTAACAAAACAGAATTAATTTTTGGATTTGGTATTTTATTTTTACTAAGAGTAAATATTTATATTTCCATCTATGAAGATCAACAAACTGACAAATTAGTGACAGAAGCTGCAGCACTGAAAGAACACTCTGAGTGGCCGTCACCGTTACCACCTCGCCAAAGAGCTCACTCATGGACCTTAGCAATCAGTTTGAAAGCAGAGAAATTGCAGGTTTAAAAGCAGGGACAGGGACCAACTGAAATGATCGTTGTAAAATCATGGCAGTCATCATTTTCTTACATTGCTGCTTAATGTCCCTCTACCGGATGCTCAGCCTTTCTTCTGAGGGGTTAAGAACAGCATTTGCAGCAACTGACTCACAGGTTTGCCCCAAGATTTTTGCCTCTTGGTGTTCCATCTTTGGTAACCCTTGTGTGTAGACAGGACTTGAGGCTTGCTTCTAACCAACAGAACATGGCAAAGGTGATGGGGTATGACTTCTGTGATTACATCACATTATGTGAGACTCCATCTTGCTAGCAGACTCACTCTACATATCCTGTCTTTCTGGCTGGGTTTGAAGAAATCAAGGAGCCTTGTTGGAAATTCTACTTGGCAAAGAGCTGTGGGTGGCCTGTGGATGCTAACAGCAGCCTCCAGCTGACGGCCAGTAGAAGCAGGGCTCTCACCCTTCAAACAAAAACAAATTGCATTCTTTCAATGACCCACGTAACCTGGGAAGTTGGCTCCTCCTCAGTCCAGCCCCCAGGTGAGAATGCAGCTCCTCCAACATCCTGTTTATAGTCTATGAGACCTTAGGCATTGCACCCAACTAGACCAGGCACAGACATCTATCCCATTGAATCTTGGAAGTGATACGTGCATGTTGTTTTAAGGTGCAATGTTTGTGTTAATGAGCTATGCAGCAGTACAAAGCTAAGATAGTATTTTCTTTTGGAACATGCTAATCGAAGCTCTTCAGATAACTTCTGTGTTCCCTTGACTTCCCAATTTATTGCTGAAGCTTCAGCTCAGGTCACAATCTGGGGGCTCCAGAGTCATTTTCTCTGCCAAGTATGTATTTGTTGGCACAGAATTCAGCTTAAGCTCGAGCATCTAGCAAAACCAGACTCATATCTTCAATTCCTCTGAAGAGATGAAATTACGGCTCCATCTCTGGGCCAAGAAAATAATTTCCCACCTGTACACAGTAAAGGCTGGGCTTCCACAATCAACTAAGTGATGTTAGCAAGTAACCCCAGGCTATATAAACTTAATAAAATAAATATGTAATATGGAAGAGTAATCGGGGTTTAATTTTGGCAGCTTAAAATTTTGAGTTGTACATACTTGCCTTTTTCTCATTTAAATGATTTAGCAAGCATTTCTGAAAAAGGCCACACTGTCAAAAACAACATCAAAAAAAATGTTAGTATTATCATGTGGCTCCCATTTCAGAGCTGCTCATTTTGAGAGGTAAGAGAAGAGCTACAAAAGAATTATCATTTTCAGTTCTATTTATATTTCTTAATTTTTAAAAGTTCAAGACCGTAAAAAAAATTTTTACCACCTGAATGTCCTTTTCTCCTCTTTCATGTAATGCAAACTAATCTCGTCTTAGTTTTATTGAAAGAGTTCTACATTATTATTGAAGTTCTTCAAATCCCAATAATCTTTTCGCTTATTTCTTTAAAGCACTTCATTTCTAAAAATATTTGATTTGGCCCCCTTCACTATTTTCAAAATGATAGGTTAGCCCAAATTGGTTAATTAAGGTATATAATAAAACAATATACTTGTCAGTTTGTTTTACTCTATACATAACTCTGGAGATCACATTAGAATAACCAGAGCCAAACATTACATTCTGCCATTTTAAGTGATAATTTAATAGATCAGTCAGTAGGTATCAAGTTCCTAGAAGGTACAACACTGTGTCACAAACATATATGCATGGTTTTAATTACATGGAACAAAGTTGTTAGCCTTAAGTATTACTTAGAGTTGACAAAGCAAATACAGAGGACTACATAGGATAAAGAAATGAATAAAAGAAACCCACTGAACTCATGCTTTGTTTATATATTATATGGAGACTTTGGAATTGAATCAAACTGTGCATCATTAAATTGAACAATGGTTTTAAAATAAAGGATGTAGCTAATAAGTTTAATGTAGGCTCAAGATCTAGGTGTCTTTCTGCATCGGTACAGAAAATATCAAACAGGACATCTGAATGAGTTTTTGTTTTTTTGTTTTCTCTCCAAGAGGTTTCCTTATGACTGAAGAGTAGTGCGGACTCGTGGGCATTTAAGTACAGAGTTCACAGTGAATATGCTGATTCCCAAAGTCCTGAATGGCAGAGCACTGTTCAGGAATAATACATTCCAAGGTCAAACAAGTGAGGAACATGCTGCTTCGTGATACTTTTTGGTGGTTCACAATACATACACATTGGCATTTTGTAGATGACAAGGCCTGTAATAGATGAACCTCTGTAATTTTGTTTAACACCGTATTTTCAAAACCTAATGAATATAGAACACTTTCAAAGGCAAATTTATTGACTTGCTTCAGAACAATTTTTTGCAGAACATGCCCCATGCCTGGTTAAAACTAGAGTGTGGAAAGAGCCTGAACAAGTTTAGGTCCACAATGGCATAAAGCCAAAACTAGCTTCTTACTAAATTATTATAAGACTAGAAAAAATAAGAATATAAAATTGAAAACAATAAATCAAAAAATGAAAACAAAAATTGACAGTTTAATTTTAGGGGGGAATTAATAATTGCACACTCAGATGAGATCATAGCCCAACTTTCAGAGAACACCTGAAAAATGGTAACAATATGCTTCAGATCTTTCCCACTATTATCCCAAGTTTCAGATACTTAGAGACTCTTCCATAATGAGATCTAGCAATTGCACCTTCTCACCTGTATTGCTCCACTCTTATCCTCACTCTCACAGCCTCCCTATCTACCACTTTTCCCATCCTTGCAGATAAAGTTCATGATGTAGCAAGAAGGAAATGTCTTCGTAGTGAAATCCCTATGCAAATTGATGAGCCAAAGCAACATTCTGAAAGCAGCCAAACAATTCTAGTGTAACTGAGTACTAGAAACTAGAGTTTCATGTATCTTATCAGAGTCCCTAACAACTAGAGGGCTAGACAATTCTGCTTATGTTAAACATAAGGAAAAAATGGGATGGAAACCATCAAACTGACCAGAACTTGGCAAGGGAGGACTATCCATGTGCTTTTGGAATTGATGAACTATGTGATCCACCAGAAAATTCTGCATCAAAGAGTGAAATGGTTTAGTAGCTGCATAGAATTCAGGAAGATATGCCCATTAAAAAACAGTAATAAGATGTGAGGATAATATAGGAATAAAACAAAATGGGTGGGGGAGGGGAGGACAGGCTAAAATAGAACAAAAAGAGAAATAAATATTGGGATACTCAAAATAAAATAAAAGTGAAAAGCAAAACTCAGATAGCAGATAATCGAAACAGTGATGTAGAGAACAGTTATTTCTAATACAATGGTAAAAGAAATGAGTATAATAGAGGAAAGTACAGCTGACGTAAAGGACAGACACAACAAGCCAGCAGAGGGAAGAGAACCACTCCCAGAACACCCTAGTGTCTTGCTCTTCATTCATTTATTCCCCTCTTCCCAGATGAAAGGAACCTGGATGCCCACAGGAAGCCAATCTTCTGCTTTCTCATCCAACCATTAAGATTCAGAGGTAAAGCACAGGGAATATGGTCAATAACATTGCAATAACTGTGAATGGCACCAGTTTGGGCACTGGAAATATCGAGGGAAACGCTATGTAAAGTGTATGATTGTCGAACCACTAAGCTGTACACCTGAAGCCAATACAAAATAAAACTGGAGAAAAAAGATTTAGCAGTCCAGGCTCTCACCTTGATGGGAACTTTGGGGAAGGGGATAGTAAATTCATCTCATGGTGGTATTATAATATAATGCCTTGGACGGGAAAACTGAGACATAAAGATTTGAATGCAGAGACTAAAATAGCAATATGGAGAAGCCAAACTGGGTTAGGAAATGCAGCTTCATTTTTGGACTTTAGTTAAGCACATGAACTTAGCAATTTGTGGAGACTTTTCTGAGCCAAGTGTGGAATTTTTACACTTGTGGTTCTATATTTTTAATGTTGTTAGCACAGTACCATAGAGCCTTTACCTGTTGAGATCACTGAGTCTATGGTGCTTTGGTCCACAGACAAGTGCTATTCTACAGATGCAGGGTTGTAACTTGCTAGATCATAAATCTAGACTCGTGGGTGTGACTTTAGCGGTATCAAAGGACTTAGCAAACATGCAGGCTATGGAAGCAACATGAGTCTCCATCAGGTTGCTGGACACAGTATGGCCTCCCCAGATGTTGGCTACTTGGGTGCCAATAAGAAAACACCAGCTGGGTAGGGTCCGCAGGCAAATACCAGCCATGATGACTTCAACCTGCATCAAGGAGCTCTAGGGTAGAGGCTGTACATCCTGGACTGGAAATTCACAGATACAGCCTGACCTGGCATTACAAGTTTAACTGAGACGGAATTAGATATTTCCTGTTTAACTAGTGAACATTAGTGAAGTTCTAAATTGAAAATGTTAATGTTGGTTTTGGGGGGACCTAGAATTGCTAAACAGATGAGTGGGGAACTCACAGTAACAAAGAAAAACATGGAAAGCATCACATTATCTTTTTCAAAACAAGAATAACCCTGTGCTATAGACTGAATGTTTATGTCCTCCCCCAATTCACATGTTGAAATCCTAACTCGCAACATGATGGCATTAGAAGATGGGGCATTTGGGGAGTGGTTAGGTCATGAGGGTGTAGGTTCTCACATGTGGGATTAGTGCCCTTTTCAAAAGGACCCCAGAGAGATCCCTCACCACCCACTGCCACGAGTACACAGCAAGAGGATGACCATCTCTGTACAAACCAGGAAACGAGCCCTCACCAGATACAACCTCTGCTCGCATCTTGATCTCGGACTTCCAATGTCCAGAACTGTGAGAAATAAATTCCTGTTGCTTATAAGCCACCCAATATATCATATTCTATTGTGGAACCCTACAACAGAACTAACTATTAATATAAGTTAGCATGTGAATGGAGGAAAAAAATAAGATCAATCTAATAGATGATGAAAAGCAATGGATAAAAGTCAAAATCCATTTCTACAAACACCTTTAGTAAACTGGAATTAGAAATGTAATTTCTCAAAAAAGGTAAGTAAGTTCCATCTGAAGGACCTTTAATAAAAATGGTGAAGAGAATTCACATGGAAACATTACTTCCCTACATATTTATAGAATTTGAAGATAAAGTATGTCTTTTAAAACTCAAAAGACAGTTACCCTCAAAACATGTCTGGACCCAAACTAATAGCACCAAGTTATAAGTGGGGCAAAGACTGAGGAGCAATTCAAGGACAAGGAAAGAAAAGAAAAATGGCAATGGCTGTCTGAAATTTGACTTCTGACAGGAATAGGAACTAAAAGTGCTTCTACAAAGAAGAGAGAGTCTCTTGTACAGAAGAATTTCAAATAATTTTTATAGACATCATGTCCTCAAGTAGGGAAAGAATAACCCTCCACTCCTGAAGTGTAGGCTGCACATTATGAATTTCTTTCAAAGAGTACAGTATGTGGGAGTGGGGGGGGAACTTTTACAGTGAAGAAATCTTAGCCAGGTGATCAAGGCTAACAATAGTGATGTCATGTTCATGGTATATATTCTTCATATAAAGTGATGAAAATTGTAGGTTACCTCTGTAGTCTTCCTCCCCACAACCCACAACTCAGCCCAGTCCTGAGAAAATCAGCAAACAATTCTAAGTGAGGGACATTCTACAAAATACTACTCAATATTGTGAAGGTAATCAAAAACAAAAGTCTGAGGAACTGTCACAATCTAGAGGACATGATTAAATGCAATGTGGCATCTTGGATGGGATTCTAGAAAAGACAAAAACATATAAGGTAAAAATGAAGAAAATATAAATAAACTACATATTTTAATTAATAATCCTTATCATATTTGTTCACTAGTTGTGAGAAGTACATCCCATGTGCAGATTATAAGGAAACATGGGTATGGGGTTTATGGAAACCATATTATCTTTGCTATTTTTCTGTAAATCTAGTTATGCTAAAATAGAAATTTATCTTATAAAAGTGTTTGGGGCAACTGGATGACCAAATAATAAAAATAAAGAGTGCTCCTCACTTGACATAACAAACTGGCATTGTTCCCTGGAAATTAAAGAGTTAAATGTAGAAACTGAAATTATATTCTCTTACAATAAAATACACATGAATATATGTATTGTGGTAAAATATTTTCTAAAGATAACACTGAAAATAATCAAAAGATGAAATTATAAAAATAAATTTGACCATATAAAGAATTAAACTATGTTTATATGAAATTATAGTAAACACATTTTGCTTATTTACAAAATAAATGACAAAGGGTTAGTTTCTTTAGTACACTATACACTATTATGAATCAGGAAGAATAAAAGGAACGTATCCAAATAGAAAAATGGGCAAATATCAGAACACATATACAATGTCTAAAATAGAAATGCAAGTGACCACTATGTATACAGTGAAGATTACCATCATAAATAATTGAATAAATTTTAATTAGGAGAAAAGTGAAATTTCTCCCATTATATTAGCAAGGATAAAAAGAATAACAATGGCCACTACTGGCAAGGGTGTGAGGAGTAGCCATTCTCATATACTGTATAAACATATTTAAAGCTTTCATAAACATTATCATACTTAATCTGTGTGAAAGAAAATTATCTGTAGCTTTAATCGGTGAAACTACATGACTAAACCAAGTTGTAGAGCTTGTTCTGTACCGAATGCTTCACATCTAAATCTTGATTAAAATCTGTTAGAGATATTGCTCCAGAGGTTTGTAACCAGTTCCCTTCAAATAAAAATGCTAAGTATCTGTTTAAGAAAGGTAATCGCTTTCAAGTAGGTATGCTTCCAACAAACACAAAATAAATTAACTAACATTTGTACTATGTATTTTCTTCCAAAAGTACTGTGAACTGTTGGGTTGCCTTGTGTGTTTGTCATCAGGGTAATTTGCCATAAAAATAAAAGCACTTGACATAGCAAAGGTTCACGATATCGGATCGCTCAGTGAAAGGTTGGTAGATGGATGGACAAACGGACGAATGGACACATGGATGGATGAATGAATAAACCAAACATGTTTTTTAAAAAACTGCTATGTTGATATCCTCACTCATTTTCTCTTAATTGTGGCATCATAATTATTAAGTCATAGATAACTGGAAAATTCTTACCAAAAGAAGACAGTAAAAAAAGCAAAAGCAAAACCTTATTGTAAATTTTAAGTTATAAATTCTCAAACTAAATGAAAATATATTCTTAAAAAAGGAATCAATAGCTATGCTTTGCATTAAACACTAAGAAATCTTTTATGATAATAGTCAGATATTTTTAAATGTAAAAGCCTTAAAAATTTTTATGTAGGGTTTCAAATTTATTTATATAAATCTCTAAACTGACTTACATCTCAGGTTATAATGTATCTAAACATAATATGACAAGTTTTGAATATTTTGATGAATGTTTAATATATTAAAGGAATTTAAAGTTTACTTTAAAAAATAGTCAATACTTTCTAAAATAAACCATAAAAATAACACAGACATCCTTTTGATCCTCATGAGTATACTTTACTTGTCCTTGAAAAAAAATATGTCCAATGTACCTTTCAGAATGATTTATTAGATGTTATTGTTATGGTGTTCAATATTGTTCAATACTGAACTACTATACTGATTACCACTCTCCACTCTGCTTTAGTTCTATCATATGCTTTTATTTACCTCCTGAGGCAAAAACATTTTAATTGGTTTAGAGAAGCTTGAACTCTCCTTTATCAATGACAGATTTTATCAGAATGGACCTAACCCAGGAGCTGTAGTCCCAGCGCACAAAACCATGATCCACTTTGGGCTTCTAAGGTATAAAACTTATAAACCAACAGAAAAAAAAATTCTTTGAAATCTAAGAACCTTTTTAAAGATATGCGTATGTATGTATATTTGCAAACACATATGTACCCATACATATATATTAATGCATATACATGTTTATAGCACTCGGGTATAATTTTGCCGAGATGTTAAAAATAACATATATTACAATGTCTACAAAAGTCTTTAACATGACAAAAATGGTTTGTAATTCTAACAGGGAAAATAGATGAAATTACTTAATGATTCTGCTATTTTCTTTTTTTAATGTGCTGCTTGCCAAATTATTTACATATTAAATTTACAGAACACTGCAGTTAATTTTCAAATAATTTATGGTTATAGTAAATCCTGCTAACTGCATAAACATAGGCAAATGGTGCTTTATTTTAATAGGTCTATATTTCTTTAAGTATTCATTTCACAATGCTTTATTATTTATGAACAATAGCACAAGAAATAATTTGCTTGTTGCACAGAAATTGCATTTATTTTATTTAATAGATTTTAGTCTCATACAGATTTTGCTACTTCAAAAAAAACCTAAACTGATTGGCCCAGAGCCAAATATTAATTGTAATGCACATGCAAAACAAATACTAACTGCAGTGACAGACACCTGCTTTTGGTTGTCACTTTACATAATGTTATTGGGATAAGAACCATAACATGAGACCTACCCTCTTAACAAATTTTAAGTATACAATACAGTACTATCAAAAGGATAAAAAATAAATGTTGGCAAGGATGTGAAGAAGTTGGAACCTCTGTGCACTTTTGATAGGAAGACAAAATGGAGCAGCCAGTATGGAAAACAGTAGAGAGGGTCCTCAAAACAACTAAAACTAGAACTATCAGATGATCCAGCAATCCTACTTTCTAGGTATTTATCCAGAAGAATGAAATTCAAGATCTCCGAGAGATGTTAGTGCTCTCCTGGTCATATGTTTACTGTAGCACTGTTCACAACAGCTAAGATGTGGAAACAACCAAAGTGTCTGTTAGATGATTAGCTGTCACTTTTTTTTAAACAAGATGACAACAGGAGCCACTAGACACAGGAGGGCCAATAGAGGTAAATTCAAGCTCTCCCTTCATTCTTGTTGCAAAGAGGCGTAGCCTTTCCTTGAATTGAATTTAAGTGAAATTGGTGATATATAAATCCAGTGGGTCCTCTGTATAGGAAAGGTAAAATGGCTTAAAGTGGCTGGTAGCTGCTGTCATTACAGTAAATTCTCTTAGCTTATGCCCAGTGAGATCTTCCTTAATTTTTATTAAGTACTAATTTTTATTGCTCCCTCCATTACAGATTTGTCTGGGATTTTTTTTTTCAATCTTTCTTTCTATACTGAACTGAACAAAAGCCCTTGAGAACTACAGATGTTGATTTTAATGTTTCTCTTGCACAGTTAGAACATTCGCTTGCACAGAAAGTTCATTCTAAAGTCACCTCATATTACCTAGTTGTGTTACAAGTAATAATGAATTATTTCAATGAGTTGGTGGGGGAAATTATTCTCTTCTATAAGGTGAACTTGTGGAATAGGTAGAAATATAATGTAATGTGAAGGGTACAGAAAATATATTTCGTTTACAATACATAAATCCAGTGCACTCACATTTAATCCCCATGCACTGAATATACACATGTATCCAGATACTGTGTTACTTTGTTTTGGTTAAAAGCAAACAAACAGAAGAAATTCTGTGAAAGTACACTTTCATGGACAAACTAATCAAGTATTTAGCGCTATGCCCTAACCCTGACCTAACCTTAACCCTAACCCATTCTTGCTCTTTAGCAGCAGCTAATAATTTGATTGGAAAAATCGAGATGAACTCATTAAAAACATCAACCAAAGAAGTTTATGTTACTTGAATTCCTAAATGTTATGGTCCCAGCCAGAGGTCAGCAAACTTTTCCTGAAAAAAGGCAGATAGTAAATATTTTAGGCTTTGGCGGATCCAAGGTCTCTGTCAAGACTTCTCAACTCTGCCATTGGAGCAGTAAAGTAGCCAGAGATAGGCTAAATAATGAGTATATCTGTGTTCCAATAAAAACTTTATTTATAAAAGCATAGTAATGAAAAAAAATACAATACAGATTAAATAAAAAACACACTTGGTGGGCTATAAATGGTCTGCCAAGATAGTTTACTTCCCCTAAGTCTTAAATAAATGTGCTTACATCATGTTAATGATGGCTTGGGAAGATCAAGATTTTTTATCTTTTTATTTTTTATCTCTTAATTTTTTATTAAAATATGTTGTATAAAACACTGCATAAATTTAAGCTATGCAATATGTTAATTTGATACATTTATATATTGTGATATGATTGCCATTGTAGTGATAATTAGCACCTCCATCACATTACATAATTATTCTTTATTTTTCATAATTGGAATTAAGTTCTAGTCTCTTAGCAAGTTTGATGATTATAATACAATAATTTTGTCTATATTCATGATATTTTACTTTAGATCTCTAGGGCTTATTTACTACTCATTGCATATTTGTGTATTTAAATAATGTATCTGAATTATTCCCCTGCTCCTTATCTGACAACACGCACCATTCTACTCTCTGTTTGTGTGGGTTTGGCTTTTTTAGATTCCACATATAAATGATATCATAGAGTACTTGTATTTCTCTATCTGACTTAGCATAATATGCTCAAGGTCCATCCAGGTTGTTGCAAATGGCAGAACGTCCTTTCTCATGGCTGAATAATATTTACATATATGTCATGTGTATATCTGTGTGTGAAATTCTTTACCCATCTATCTGTTGATGGGCACTTAGGTTGTTTCCATATCTTGGCCATTGTGAATAATGCTTTAATGAAAGTGGTGGTGCATATATCTTTTTGACATCCTGACTTTATTTCCTTTGGGTATGGGGGTACATATATCTTTTTCAGATTCTAATTCATTTTCTTTGTGTATAAACACAGAAATGGAATTGCTGAATCATATGGTAGGTCTGTTTTTAATTTTTTGAAGACCATCCATATTGTTTTCCACAGTGCTTGAACAAATTTACCTTCCTCCCTACAATACAAGAGCACAAGGGTACCCTTTTCTCCACATCCTTGACAACACTATCTCTTGTCTTCTTGATGATAGCTATTCTAACAAGAGTGAGGTGACAGATCATTGTGTTTTTGCTTTGCATTTCCCTGGTGATTAGTAATGTTGCACATCTTTTCATATACCTGTTGGCCATTTAGATGTCTTCTTTGGAAAAAATTTTTATTAATTTACTCTACCCATTTTAATTGGATTGTTTAGTTTTCTGATATTGAATCATCCACACATGAATTCCCTAAATATTTTGGATATTAACCCCTATCTGACATACAGGTTGAAAATTTTTTTCCATTCTGGAGGTTGCCTTTTCATTTTCACAATTGTCTTTTTGCTGTGCAAAAGCTTTTAAATTTATTATAGTCCCATTTATTGATTTTTGCTTTTGTTGTTTGTGGCTTTGGTGTCATATCAAGAAAATTATTGCCAATAAAAATGTCAAGATATTTCTTTTCCACGTCTTCCAGGAGTTCCATGGTACTTGGTGTTAAATTTAAGCCTTTGATATATTTTGCATTAATTTTTGAGATTGGTGTAAGATAGTAGTTCAGTTTCATTTTTCTGTATGTGTTTATCCTGTTTCCCCAGAGTGGTTTGTTGAAGAGACTCTCATTTCTCCATTTGTTATTCTTGGCTCCCTAGTTAAATATTGTTGATCATATATATGGAGAATTAATTTGGGGGTTTCTATTCTGTTCTATCGGTGTGTTTGTCTATTTATATGCCTATATTATATCATTTTTTTAGTGTAGCTTTGTAGTACTGTTTGAAATCAGGAAGTGTGATATCTCCACATTGTTTTTTTCCCCTCAGGATTGCTTTGGCACTTTTGAGGTCTTTTGTGGTTCCATACAGATTTTTTAAATTATATTTTATTTATTATGTTATTACAGTTGTCCCAAATTTCCCACTTTACCCTCCTCCACCCAGCACCTCCCACTCCCTCAAGCAATTGCCCCACTATTATTCATGTCCATGGGTCATGGGTATAAGTTCTTCAGCTACTCCATTTCCTGCACTGTACTTTACATCCCCATGGCCACTCTGGAACTACCAATTTGTACTTCTTAGTCCCCTCACCTCTTCATGCATTCCCCCAAACAACCCTCCCATCTGGAAATCATGAAAACACTCTCCATATCCATGATTCTGGCCTGTTCTTATTGGCTTAGTATGCTCTTTAGATGAATTGTTCATAGATATATATTCATTGCCATTTTATTGTTCATAGTTTGATCTTCTTTTCCTTAAATAAGTTCCTTAATATTTTATATAAAATGGTTTGGTGGTGATGAACTCCTTTGTTTTTTTTTTCATGTCTGACAAGCTCTTTATCTGCCTTTAGATTATAAATGATATTTTTGGTGGGTAGAGTAGTCTTGGCTTTAGATCCCTGCTTTTTATTACTTTGAATATTTCTTGCCAATCCCTTCTAGCCTGCAAAGTTTCTTTTGAGAAATCAGCTGACAATCTTATGGGAAATCCCCTGTAGGTAACTAACTGCTTTTCTCTTGCTGCTCTTAAGATTCTCTCTTTATCTTTAACCTTTGGCATTTTAATAATGATGTGTCTTGGAGTGGGCCTCTTTGCATTCATCTTGTTTGGAACTCTCTGTGTTTCCTAGACTTGCATGTCCATTTTCTTCACCAAATTAGGGAAGTATTCTGTCATTATTTTTCAAACATATTTTTAATTTTTGCTCTCTCTCTCCTCCTTCTGGCATCCCCTATGACACAAATGTAGGAACACTTGAAATTGTCCCAGAGGCTGCTTACACTATCCTTGTTTTGTTTTGAGGGTTTTTTGGAATTTTTTTTCTTGTTGTTGTGGACTGATTCATTGTTTTTTGCTTCCTTATATCCCAAATCATTGATTCAGTTTTCAGCTTCATCCATTCTGCTGTTGTTTCCCTGTAAATTGTTCTTTATATCAGTTAATGTATCCTTTGTTGCTGGCTGGATGTTTTTTATGCTGCTTAGGTCCTCACTAAGTTCCTTGAGCATCCTTACAATCAGCATTTTGAACTTTGCAGCTGGTAGATTACTTATCTCCATTTTGTTTAGTTCTTTTTCTGGAGTTTTGATCTGTTCTTTCATTCAGTCTGTATTTCTTTGTCTCCTCATTTTAGCAGCCCCTCTGTATTTGTTTCTGTGTATTAGGTAGAGCTGCTATGACTCCCTGTGTTGGTAGTGTGGCCTAATACAGTAGGTGTCCTTTAGGTTCCAGGGTCACAGCCTCCCCTATCACCCAACCTGGGTATTTGAAGTGTACCCTTCATGTTGGCTGAGTACACCTTCCTCTTTTAGTTGAGACTTGATTGCTGTTGGTTGGTTAGTGGGAGGGATTTATCCAGGCCAGTCATCTGCAAGGACTGGCTGTGACCACTGACCACCAACCTCTGCCCTCTGTGGAGGATCAGCTGTTAGTGACAGGGCAGTGGTGCTGTGTTCTGTAGCTGTCTCCTGGGAATGCAGGCCCTGAGGTTTCCCAAGTTGCGCAGGCCAAGGTCAGCCCCTACCTGTATTCTGCCTGGGACCATGCTGCATGAGCTATAAAGCAATCTGAGATACCTGCTACTTGTGCTGGGCTTGGAGGTTCCCTGACAAAGTCAAGCTGTGAATCTAGGCTGACTGCTCCTAGTGCTGGGCCTGGGGCCACTTAGCAAAAGTTATGGGGCCAAGGCCTCACTAAGGATGGCTATTGCTTGTTTGAAAGGATTTAGTAAGTTGCAAAGTATTAGCCAAAACCAGCCAGCCATTCATATGAAAAAGTCACTGTTAATAACATGGGTGGGCCCATAAGCTGGGTGAGATGGAATCTCAGGGGCTATCCAGGGCAGGGGAAACAGTGTTAGCCAGGTTGATGGATTCTCAGATATGGCACCTGCCAGCTGGTTCTGTGGAGGGAATAGTTCAGTACAGGGACAAAGGCCTCTGCCTGCTTTTCTGTCTGGGAAAAAGCTTCTTCCACTCTTGCCTTGATGCCAGACATTCCAGTTTCTTCCTGTGTGCCACTGGTGACTTTCAAGCTGGTGCTGGAGCTCAAAGGGAGTGAGTCTGAGTAAGTCCTTGTGTAGGTTCCTTAAGAGGAACTGCTTGGGACTCCAGAAGTTTCTTCCACTGACTCAATCCCTGCTTGTTTTTGCAGCCAGAAGGTATAGGGATTTATATTTATGGTAATGAAACCCTGGGCTAGGGGACCTGATATGGGGCTAGGACTCCTCATTCCTGAGATATCCCACTCGAATTTTTATCCACCACATGTGGATGTGGGACCAGCCTGTTTTGTGCCTCCATCCCTCCTACCAGTCTAAATGGATGTGGTTTCTTTAATTTTGTAGTTGTCAGACTTTCATTCAACTCAATTTCTGACAGTTCTGAGTGACGGTTCTATAGTTTAGTTGTAATTTTAATGTGGTTGTGCGAGGAGGTGAGCTGTGTTTACCTATGTTGTCATCTTGACCAGAAGTCCTCTATACAAATTTAAAAAATTTATTTTTGCTTCTGTGAAGAAATACTTTAGTATTTTGATGGGGTTAGTCACTACTGAAGTGACTTTGTGTAAATAGACATTACAAACGTTTACTCTGATTTATGAATACAGGATGTCTTTTCATTTCCTGTGTCTTCTTTGATTTCCCTCAGTGAAGTCTTATAGTTTTCATTGTCCAGATCTTTCACTTCCTTGGTTAAATTTGTCACTAGGTTTTATTGTTTTGATCCTATCATGAATGGGATAGTTTTCTTTATTGCTTTTTCAGGTGTTTCATTATTAGCACATACAAATGCAACTGATTTCTGTGTGTTGATTTTACTGATTGTTGACTTTACTGATTGTTGACTAGTTTCAACATACTTTTTTTGTGTTTGGGATTATATATATAAAAATATGCCATCTACAAAGAGTAACAATTTTACTTTTTTTGCCATTTGGATGTGTTTTATTTCTTTGTCTTGACTAATTGCTTTGGCTATGACTCCCAGTACTATATTCAATAAGAGTGCTAAGAGCAGGCATCCTTGTTCTTTTCTTAGTCTTAGAGGAAAAGCTTTCAGTTTCTTTCCATTGAGTTTTTTATCTGTAGGTTCGTCATCTTGCTGAAGACTCTTCTTTCTCTACCCAGTCTGTTGAAGATTTTTATCATGAAAGGATATTTTTTTCTACATGAACAAGATGTTTTTTAAATGAATCCTACTTTACCTTTTTTTTTTAATTTTAGGGATGTGGACTCTGTGTCCTCTTCATGAAAACTTTGCCTAACCAATGCCATAATTGAGTCATATTAGAATGATGAAAGAGCCAGGTTTAAGAGTCTTAACTGGCCAAAATTGTTGTACTTGTGAACATTGAAAAGAATAAAATGTTATGATTGTTGAATGTTCAATAAAATCCATAATAATACCCACAAAAAAGGAAAAATATCAGAAAACAACAACTGTTGCATTTACATTGGCTATTAAATTATTTTTTCTTCGAAAATATGAAATAAAAGGGAAACTAGTAAGAACTAATAAGTACTGTATTTCAGAGTAACCATATGACCCAAGTTCATAAGGGAAAGCTCCATGTAAGAATACTAGTTAATAATCATGGGGAAAAAAGATAAAATTAGAAAAGAATCATTATTTTCAATGTCCAATAAAATTGTTTATTCAGACAAAGACAATAAATTGATTTTGAAATCATTACACAATGGTTAATTGAAAAATGGATGCATATATGATACCAAAGTACACCACATAAATTATTTCCTGGTTGTAAAGTGAAATTCATTTTTTGAATTGGAATTCATTTTTTATGTGTGGGATGTTGTAACATCAGTAAATTGCTTTTAAATAATGTAGAGTAACAAGGGTCAAAGAAAAGTGCCCTGTATCCAACTACCCACACTCTCCTATGCTCCATTACCTGGCCCACTCTTTAGCACATGTTGTATTGTTTTCATTATGACAGTTATTTTACAAGAACGAATTGGCTAGTTGGTTGGTTGGTTGGTTGGTTGCCCCTCTCCCTCAGGACATAAATTCAAAGAGATGTGGGATCTTGCTCATCATATTCACACTTATAGTCTTAGACCTTGAAACATACATGGCACATAGTAGATTATCAGTAAACATTGTTAAATTTTTTAAAAAGCACTCTTGCACTAAAATCACAGTTAACATTTTATTTGTGAAAACCTTTTGGAGATTTCCTGTATTTAATTTAATAAATGGCTTCCTGTTGAAATAGGTTGACAAAATTGGTAAAGAGACGATTTTTTAAATTTAACATATGAATGTAGTTTACATTGTGTACTGCCAGTTAACAAACAAAGAGGGTAAAAAGATGGAAAGATGTGGGATTTAATCCAGTGTTATTTGAAATAACATGTGAACAGTCTGCTGTGCCCTGCTGGAAGACATTGCTAGGAACTTCAAAGAGCTGAGTGTTCCAGCACCTGTTTCTGAGCTATAACCTGTTTACACTTCCTTAATAAGATGAAATTCAATGTTTTCAGAAAGCCAATACGTGCGTGTTCTAAACATATCCTGTTGGAACTAAATCTTCAGTCCTAAAAATAAAGCTTTTAGTGCTCAGATGAAAGAAAATTAAAACCTTTTATTTAAAAAATATGACATTGAAAATCATACCAACATCTTTTCTATCTATAGGAGGCATATATTAAGTCAATATATATTTAAATTTATAGACTATGGAGACTCTTGTGCTCAAAAAAATACTAGCAAGAGATTTTTGTCATATATAGACTGGATTCCAGGGAAATCTAATAAGACCATATGCTTATCATTTGATGACTTGACATTGAAAAATCTGCCTGAAATAAAAAAGGCCATCCAAAGAAGGCCACTAGTGACATGTCTAATGGGTTCTTCTGTATCTCTCACTCTAATCGAAACATGGAAAACTGGAAACAAGCATCACTGATGCTACCATTGCAACATAAAAGCAGTTGCATGAACATATTCACCTCAGGTTACAATTTCTTACAACCAGAATTCTGCTTCACATCCAGGTTTCATTGTCATTGGAAGAGAAGATCATAAGGAGAGGTATAGAAAGACATAAGGTGAAAGCTCGCCAATAACAAGAAATAAAATCAATCTTTATCCCCAAGCTATGGTAATCTCATCTAGCCAACAGATATTTAGTGAGCTTTACTACTCATCACACACTGTGTTAAGAGCTGAGTGTAAAAAAAACAAAAGGAACATGATCCTTGTCCTCAAAACATACATTATAGCGGAAACTTTCCTGTTCTCATGGTGTGTTCCAGCAGAAGCTACATGAGTGGGGCAAAAGATACCCTAAAGCTACACAGAAATAGGTCAGGAAATCAAGCTTTTAAAATTAGTGTTTCCTTAAGAAGCACAGGGTAATCTGCTAAATAATCTGTTAATGCTATGGTCTCAATGTTTGTGTCCACCTGAAATTAATATATTGAAAACCCAACCACCCAGTGGTGATATTAAAAGGTGAGGCCTTTGGGATGTGATTAAGATTAAGTCATGAGGCTGGGGCCCTCGTGAATAGGATTAGTACCCTTACAAAAAAGATCCCACTGAGCTATCCCTGCTACCATGTGAGGATGCAATGAGAAGTCTGCGACCTGGAAGAGTGCCCCCATCAAAACACGACCTCGCTGGCACCTGCATCTGGGACTTCCCAGCTTCCAAAAATACCAGTTGCAGTATTCTGTTATAGAAGCCACATAGACCACAACCCCCACCCCACCCCCCCCCAAAAAAACAGTGAATATGTTAATTGTGTGTACCATCTGGTGATTGATGAGGCAAGGTAAAAGAAAATATTTATCGAAGTTTAAGGCATTATACAAACACAATAAAATGTTAGACTCAGCATCCAACTTACTCATTGCCACTGGTATAATTTTGGTCAGAATTGAGCAGCTTAAAAATACCATACACTTATCTAAAATACACAAATGTATAAAGGTATAATTAAACAACTAACATATCAAGACCAAATAGAGTTTGTTCTAGGAATACAAAAAGACCTCAGTATAATTTACTATATTAATATAGTCATCTACATGGATGCCAAAAGGCTTTTGAGAGAATTCATCATCCATTCAGAATAGAAAGAAATTATCTTGATTTGATAAAGAGTGTCAGAGACCAATAGCAAACTCTATACTGTAACAGAGTTCCCTGCCATGTTTCCAATATAGAAAACAGCACTTATCTTTGGCTTTATTGTGAGGACTGAATAAGTTCATGCATATGAGGCACTTGTACTGATGCTTGATGCACACCAGTTTTTTATACCTTTCACACTTAAAAGTGTTAGAACTATTCTCAGTTCACGAATCATACCAAAACTGGGCATGGACCAGATTTGGCCACTGGGTCATCGTTGGCCAACCTCTATCTAGAACTCTATAACCAGCAGAAAATATCCATAAAAAATTAAGGCAAAAATATTTTCAGAAAAGAGAGTCTCAATAATGTTCAAAAGATTGAATAATATCAAGCACTTTTCTAATAGTGATGCTATCAAAATAAAAAAATAAATAAAAATTGTATTCCCAAACCAGAAACTTTTGGAAATGAAACAGTAACTTCTAAATAGCCATGGTCAGAAAAGAAATTTTAAGACAATTTAAAAATATTTAAATGATAAAATCAGTAAAATTTGTGGGTATAAGCTTATTGTACAAAAGAAGAATTAATGTATTTCTCTATTTTGAATTAAGACATAGAGGACATGTGAAGTTATAGTCCTTCCAGGTGTACAACATAATGACTTAGTATTTGTACATATTGTGAAATGATCACAGCAGTAAGTTAAGTCAAAATCCACCACAACTTTTCTTTACTGCGATGAGCACATTTAAGATCTGTTTTCATAGCTACTTTCAAATATGCAATACAGTATTATCAACTACACTTGCCATGCTACCCATTGCATCTCTATAATTTATTTATGTTGTAACTGGGAGAGTGGACCTTTTGACCTGTTTACCCATTCCTCCCACCTTGCCACCCCCTGCCTCTGGCAACCATGGGTATGTTCTCTGCATCTGTGAGCTTGGCTGAGTTTTTTTGTTTTTGTTTTTGTTTTATTTAGAGTCCACATGTGAGATCATACTCTGTTTGCCTTTTTCTGTATCACTAAGCATAATACCCTCAAGGTCATTCTATGCTGTCATAAATGGCAAGGTCACATTCTTTTAATGGTTGAATAATATTACATTGTGTTTATTTTATACACATACACACACATTTCCTTTATCCATTCATATATCAATGGATACTTAGGTTGTTTCTATATCATGGCTATTTTAAACAATGCTACAATAAACATGAGGTACTTTTCAAGTTGGTGTTTTCATTTTCTTTTGAAAAATACCCAGAAGTGGAATTGCTGGATCATATGGTAGTTCTGCTTTTAGTTTTTTGAGGAAACTCCCCCTGTTTTCCATAGTGATTACACAATTTTTATTTCCACCAACAATGTGCATCCCCTACAACACTTGAGGTCTCTTGTCTTTTTTATAACAGCCATTCTAACAAGCATAAGGTAATATCTCATCGTGGTTTTAATTTGCATTTCATGTACCTGTTGATCATCTGTAGATCTTTGGGAGAAAAATGTCTATTCACATCTTCGGTCTATTTTTAATAGGATTGTTTGTTTCTTTGCTGTTGAACTGTATGGGTCCTTTATGTATTTTTATATAAACCCCTTATCATATATATGACTTGCAAATATTTTCTCACATTCAGTATGTTGTCTTTTCATTTTGTGATGATTTTCTTCACTATGCAAGAACTTCATAGTCTGATGTAGTTTCACTATTTTTTTTTTTGCCTTTGTTCCTTTTGTGTTCAGTTTCAGATCCAAAAACACATCACCAATACCAAGTCAAGAAGCTTACTTCCTATATTTTCTTCTAGGAGTTTTATGGCTTCAGGTCTTACCTTCAAGTGTTTAATTTATTTTGAGTTAATTTTTACATATCCTCTAAAGTAGTGATCCAATTTCATTCTTTTACATGTGGCTGTCCACTTTTCCCAACACCATTGGTGAAGAGACAGTTTTTCCCCATTATGTATATTTAGCTCCTTCATCATAAATTATTTGAACACATATGTGTGTGTTCATTTCTGGTCTCTCTATTCTGTTCCATTAATCTATGTGTCTGGTTTTATGCCAGTACAATACAGTTTGATTACTATAGCTTTCTAGAATAGTTTGAAATCAGGGACCATGATGCCTCCAGTTTTGTTTCTCTTTCTCAAAATTTCTTTGGCTACTTGTAGTCTTTCATGGTCCCATACAAATTCAGGACTGTATGTTCTCCTTCTGTGAAAAAAAACACCAGTGAAATTCCAATACAGATCGCAGTGCATCTGCAGGTTGCTTTGGGTGATACGAACACTTCAGCAACATTAATTCTTCCAATCCATGAGCACAAAATATCTCTTTCTATTTAATTGCATTTTCTTCAATTTCTTTCCTGAGCATCTTCTGCATTTCACTGCATAGGCCTTTCACATCCTTAGTTAAATTTATTTCTAGGTATTTTATTCTATTCGATGTCACTGTAAATGGGATTGTTTTCTTAATTTATCTTGATGAGAGTTCATTATTAGTGTAAAGAAACACAACAGATTTTTATAAACTGATTTTGTATCCTACGACTTTACTTAATTTGTTTATTAATTAAATGAGCTTCGGTGGAGTCTTTCGGGTTTTCCATAAATAATATCACGTCATCTGCAAATAATGACAGTTTTACTTCTTTCTTTTTTATTTGGATGGCTTTTATTTCTTTTTCTTGGCTCATTGCTCCAAGACTTCTAGTACTATATTGAGTAAAAGTGGTAAGAGTAGACAACCTTGTCTTGTTCTTGACCTTAGAGGGAGAGCTTTTTTTCAGCTTTTCATTATTTAGTATGATGCTAGCTGTGGGCTTGTTATGCAATATATGACCTTTATTATGTTGAAGTATATTCCCTCTATACCGTCTTGGTTGACATATTTTCTCATAAGTGGACATTGAATTTTGTCAATATTTTTTCTGGATCTGCAGTCATGTGCTGCATAACGGCATTTTGGTCAGTGGTTTACTGCATGTGTGACTGTGGCCCTCTAAGGCTATAATGGGGCTGAAAAATTCCCATCACGTAGTGATGTAGCCATCACAGCATCAGAGCACAGTGTGCCACTCATATTTGTGGGGATCCTGGTGTAAACAAACCTACTACACTGACAGTCACTTAAAAATACAGTTATACTACTATATATAGTACATAATTCTTGATAATGAAAATAAATGGATATGCTGCAGGTTTATGTGTTTATTGTAATGTGCTTCTTATTATTAGGCTGTATTCTTTTTACTTATAAAAATGGCTACTGTAAATCAGTATGCCATATTAGACTGGCAGCAGCCTCATACATTTCATGTTTATCATGTCTCTTGATTGCCTCATTTTTTCTTGTATTGATTTAATCTCATGTTATTTTGTATAATAACATGCTGTATAGGCTTGTAGCCTAGGAGTAATAACCTCTACCATATAGATTAGATGTGTGAATACATCTATGATGTCTGCACAATGGCAAAATCATCTAAGAATGCAAATCTTAGAATGTGTCCCCATCATTAAGCAGCACCAGGCTGAATTGAGATGACCACATAACTTTTTTACTGTGATGTATCACATTGGCTGATTTCTGGATGTTGAACCATCCTTGCATCCATGGAATAAGCCCCACTTGATCATGGCACATGATCCTTTTAATTTATTTTTGAATTTGGCTTGTGAATATTTTCTGCAGTAACTTTGCATCTATGTTCATCAGGGACCTTGACCTGTAATTTTCTCTTCTTATGATGTTCTCATTTGGTTGAGATATCAGGGTAATGCTGGCCTCATAAAATGAGTTCAGAAGTTTTCCCCTTTCTTCTATTTTTTGAAAGAGTTAAAAAGGCTAGATAGCAAACTGTCTTTCAATGTGTGATAGAATTTACTAGTGAAGCTATCTGGTCCTAGGCTTTTATTTGTTAGGAGGTTTTAATTACTAACTCAATCTCACTACTAGTGATTCATCTTGCAGATTTCCTACTCTTCATGATTCAGTCTTAAAAAAATAGGATATTTCTAGCAATTTGTCCATTTAAGAAAAATTATTTTAAATCAATGTTCTCAGCTTCCATAAAAAGAAACCAGAAAAAGGACAGAAATAACAATTAAAAAATGGTTAATTTCTCATCACAAAGTCTGGAAGCCCAAAGGCAATGGATTGGCAGGTTTAAAAAGATTTTTAAAACTGGCAATTTAAAACAGAGATCAGCAAATGGAATAGGAATCAGGAAATATTTTAGGGTTTTCAGGACAAGAGATAAAATTGAGTAACTCTTTTCATCAAAAGGCTAAGACCAAAAAAATCCCATTAAATTAAACCTAAAAAGGAAAACATATTTTTTAATTTATTGATTATTAGAGAGAGGGGAAGGGAGGAAGAAAGAGAGGTAGAGAAACATCAATGTGCAAGAGATACATTCATTATTTGCCTCTCACATACCCCGAACTGGGGACCTAGCCCATAACATAGGCATGTGCACTGATTGGGAATTGAACCAGTAACCTTTTGGTTTGCAGGGTGGCAACACTCAATCCACTGAGCCACACCAGCCAGGGCATAAAACATAATTTAAGAGTGAAAAATCATAGACCAAGAAATAAATTGACAATAGAGAATATCAAAAAAGTGAAAATAAGGTTCTTTGGGAAGATTAATAATATTGATGTACCTCGATCAAGATTGATCAATAAAGAAGAAAGCATAAATTATTAACATCAGGAATAAAAAGGGAAATTATGCCATAGTTATACAAATATTTTAAGAAATTTACAGACAATGGATTAATGGAATGTTATCAGTAATTTTTTATCAATTAATATGAAAATTGATAGGAAATGGAATAATTTCTTCCAAAACACTGCCTATCCAAATTGACACAATAAATTTTTTAAATAAATATTTAATACCTATGAAAGGATGTTTATGTCACCATAAAATTTCCTACACATGGAAAAGACAACTCCAGCCCAAGATGACTTCAATGCTGAATTCATTCATATACTTAAGGAGAATAAAAATTCTACACGAACTTGTTCAGAAAATATAGAAGGCAAAAATCTTCCCAACTCACTTCACAAAGCCAGTATATTCCTAATCATACAAACCCTAATAAAAGTCCAAAAATGGAATTACAAATGTCTGTAAAGATCATATGATCATGGGCACAAAAATCAACAACATGTTCTTAAATGAAACCCAGTAACAGATCAAGAGAATGACACATCATGACCAAGAGGGGGTCTCCCCAACCAAGAATGCAAAATTAGTTTCACATTCAAAATTGTAACTCAATACATTAACAGAGGGAAAAAATGAAATGATCACTTCAATAGAGGTAGCAAAATATCTGACAAAATTCAACAGCCCTCATGAATTAAAAAAGGCTCTGTTCTTACAAACATACTAATGGTGAAATATTTAAACCCTTATGATTGGGAGGAAAAGCAAGCATATCCACTTTTACTGCTCTATGCAACAGGAAAGGTTCTAGCCAGTGTGTGAAGGAAATAAAAATATTTTAAAATTGTGTGACTATTGGACAGGAGTGACACTGTCAATATTAGTAGACAACATGATTATGTAGAAAAGATGGAGAATTTAGCAAGGTTTTGAAATGCAGGATCAATATATAAAATCAGTTGTAGTTCTATATAACAGCGACAAACAATGGGAAAATAATATACAAAAGTATAACACCATTTAGAAATAGCTTTTTGAAAATCAAATACCTAGTAATTAATCTAACAAAAGACATGACAGATCCCTAAAGAGAAAATTAAAATTACTGTTGATAAAAATCAAAGCTCTAAAAAATAAAAGAGCAATAGATCAAGTTGCTTGTATGTCTTCTTAAGATATCTATTATCCCTAATTTATCTTTGAATTCAACCCCATTCCAATCAAAATTTTATCAGTTTTTTTAAATAAATTAACAAGCTGATTCTACAATTTATATGGAAATGCAAAGACTATAGACTATGAAAAAACCCTTAGAGTAGTAAAACAATGAGGGAGGCATTACACTACCTTATTTCAAAAAAGTTACTGATATTAGTTATTCTGTTCATTAATCTAGGTTGTACCATAGACCACATAATAGATTAATAGACTAATGAAACAGAATAGAGTCCAAAATGGAGCCACACATGCAGGGTCCAGTGAATTGCTAAAAAACTGAAACACATTTCAAAGGGGAGAGTTGAAACTTCTTAAGAAATAGTGCTGAGATAATTGTTACTCCATACTAAAATGTTAATTTGAGATAAATCATAGCCAAAAATATAAAAATATAGAATAAAACCTAAGAAAATGTGTTTATAATCAAAGATAGTTATATATTTCTTAAAAATAAAAAGTATTAACCATGAACAATAAGATTTTTGGACCTCACTAAAATTTAAAATCTTCTAATAAAAAAGATACTATTAATAAAGTAAGTATGGAAGCCCTGCCTTGGAAAATATATTCTCAGCAAATATATCTGGAAAGAAGTCATACTCAGTGTATCTATGGAATTCCTACAAATCAACAATAAAAATATGAACAACTCAAATTTTTTTATATATTTTTTATTGTTGTTCAATTACAGTTGTCTCCATTTTTCTCCCATTGCCCTACCCACCCCCTACCTCCTACATTCAGTCCTCCACCCTCCCTGTTGTCTTTGTCCATGTGTCCTTTATACAAGTTCCTTGATGACTCATCTCCCTTCTTTCCCCCATTATCTCCCTCCCCCATCCTCCCTGGTTGCTGTCAGTTTCTTCTTTATTTCCATGTCTCTGGTTCTATTGTACTCACTTGTTTTGTTGATTAGGTTCCACTTACAGGTGAGACCATATGGTATTTGTCTTTCACTGCCTGCTTGTTTCACTTAGCATAACACTCTTCAGTTCCATCCATGCTGTTGCAAAGGGTAGGAGCCCCTTCTTTCTTTCTGCTGCACAGTATTCCATTGCGTAAATGTACCACAGTTTTTTTAGCCACTCATTTACTGATGGGCACTTAGGTTGCTTCCAGCACTTGGCTATTGTGAATTGTGCTGATATGAACATTGGGGTGCATAGGTTCTTTTGGATTGGTGTTTCAGGGCTCTTAGGATATAATCTCAGCTGTGGAATTGCTGGGTGAAAACGCAGCTCCATTTTTAGTTTTTTAAGGAAATTCCATATTGTTTTCCACAGTGGCTGCACCAGTCTGCATTCCCACCAACAATGCACTAGGGTTCCCTTTCCTCCACAACCTCACCAGCACTTGTTTATTGCTTTGTTTATGATGGCCATTCTGACTGATGTGAAGTGGTGTGTCATTGTGGTTTTAATTTGCATCTCTCTGATGGCTAGTGATGTTGAGCATCCTTTCATATGTCTATGGGCCCTCTGTATGTCCTCCTTGCAGAATTGTCTGTTCAGGTCCTCTCCCAACTTTTTAATTGGATTGTTTGTCTTCCTGGTGTTGAATTGTGTGAGTTCTTTATATATTTTGGAGATCAAACCCTTGTCTGAGGTATCATTGGCAAATGTATTTTCCCATACAGTTGGTTCCTTTTCATTTTGCTGGTATTTTCTTTAGCCGTGTAGAAGCTTTTTATTTTGATGAGGTCCCATTTGTTTATTCTTTCCTTTATGTCCCTTGTTCTAGGGGACATATCAGTGAAAATATTGCTGCATGGAATATCTGAAATTTTCCTGCCTATTTTCTACTCTAGAACTTTTATAGTGTTGTAACTTATATTTAAGTCTTTTATCCATCTTGAGTTTATTTTTGTGTATGGTGTCAGTTGATGGTTGAGTTTCATTTTTTTGCATGTAGCTATCTAGGTCTCCCACCATTTATTGTAGAGGCTATTTTTACTTCATTTTATGCTTCTCCCCTCTTTGTCAAATATTACTTGACTGTAGAGGCATGGGTTTATTTCTGGGTTTTCTATTCTGTTCCATTAATCTATGTGTCTGTTGTTATGCCAGTACCAGACTGTTTGATGACAGTGGCCTTGTAATATAGTTTGATATCAGGTATTGTGATCCCTCCTACTTTGTCTTTCTCAAAATTGTTGAGACCATTTGGGGTCATCTATAGTTCCATATAAATTTTTGAAATATTTGTTCTATATCTGTGAAAAATGTCATTGGTATTTCAATAGGGATTTCATTGAATCTATAAATTTCTTTGGGTAGTATGGACATTTTGATGATGTTGATTCTTCCAACCCATGAACATGATATATGCTTCCATTTATTTGTGTCTTCCTTAATTTCTTTCTTCAGCTGAACAGCTCAAATTTTTTACAGCAATAGACAATTTGTGAAAAATAATATACCACTGGCCAATAAGCACTTGTTAAGGTTCTCTAAGTCCTTAACAATCAGGGATATTCATATTAAAACATAATATGTGATACTACTACAAACTCGATTCATAGGTTCAGATTTAAAAGGCTGGCAACACCCTGTATTTGTGAGGATAAAACCAATTGCAGCCTTGATATATTGCCAGTAGGACTGTAAAATGTGAGGACCATTTTGGTAATTTCCTACAACATTAGACATCTTGCTACCCTATATCCCATCAATTCCTGACCTGCACCCCTGGTATATTTATGCAAAAAAATATCATCAGAGCAGCCTTACTCATAGTAGCCAAAAATCTGGAAACCAGTTATCAAAGAAGAATGGAGCAACATGCTGTGGTTTAATTAGTACTGTGAAATACTACTCAGCAATGAAAAGGAATAGACTACTGAAATATACAGCAGCATAGATGAATCTTGAAAATTAATGATGAATTTAAAAAGCCAGATACAAAAGAGTAGATACTTTGTGGTTTCATTTTTATTAAGTTCTAGAACAGTTACAATTAACTTTCAGTGGTAAAATTCAGAATAGTGGTTGCTTCAGAAGTACATGAGAAATTTTTAGGTGGTAATAACATTCTAGATCTTGTTTTCAGTTCACATTGTGTAAAGCTATTAAACTAATACTTAAGATCTGTGTTTTTAAATTATACCCTTAGAAGTCTCATAAAATAAAAAATATATAAAAACCAGCATGTGCAGCACTGGCTAGTGTGGTTTTGTTGGAGTGTCATCCTGTAAACCACAAGGTCATGGGTATATCTCCCAGTCAGGGCGCATACTTAGGTTACAGGTATACCCAGGTTGGTTCCCAGTCAAGGTGCATACAAGAGGCAACCGATTGATGTTTCTCTCTCACATCAATGTTTCTCTCCCTGTCTTTTTCCCTCCCTTCCCCTCTCTCTGAAATCAATGAGCATGTCCTTAGGTGAGGATTAAAAAAATAATAATATCTGCAAATATGTTCTATGGGAACATTGTGAACATATTTAATGGTGCTGAATTATACACTTACAAATGTTGTTTTAAGTACATTTTACTATGATTAAATATGTATAGTTGCACAGCAAATAGTCATAAATTTACCCAACACTGATATCAGTGGTCACAATGAAAAGTAATATGGAAGGATGAGGGCACAGGAAACTTTACCATTAACCTGTAAACCTCACCTTTTACCTATAAATATCCAATATTCTCATTCATGGAATTGTCTTCAACATAAGAAAAATGTGAAAAAGTATTACAATATAATGAGTAACCCTTGAGCTCTGCACCTTTCAAACTTTTCTATCCAATAATAGTAAAATATTCCAATAGTAAAGGAGTCTATATCTGAGCAAAAGATACTCCCCAATCTCCATGCTGCCTATTCCCCTCCTTCTGCCCCATCCCCTTCACCCAAGCTCACTTTATCCTCATGACAAAGTCTACAAAGGAATCTCTGATTGACTCATGCAGTCATTGCAAGTCGGAGAAATGTTTTCCTACAAGCTTGGCCAGTAAGTTTCCTGGGGAAGGAAGATTTTTCTGGTATCCTTTAATCAGCTTCAAGACAGACTAAAGCCCTTGCCTTTTATTCATGGCTCTGGTGCTTCCCTGGACTATCAGTTCTTCCACTGGCCTACACTCCTTCAAAGATAGAAACTTGCCCCATACACCCTTTTCTTTCCCCTCCCTTCTTTTCTTCCTTCTTCCTTTTCTCTTTTCCTCCTCCACTCCTTCCGTCCCCTTTCTCCTCCCCCCTTTCTCCTCCATTCTTTCTTTCTCCTGCTCCTTTTCTTGGTTTTGAAGCCTGCTTCACTTAGAAGTACCACTGATCCCAGAGGGAGCAGCTGAAAGGCTGAAAGGCTGAAAAATGCTCCTGACAGCCCTGTGGGCCAAGAGGAGAGGCCCTGAGTGTGGGGCCCTCACATTGGGGAGGAGGGGCTTGCTTTAGGTTGGGAATCCAAAAAGGGAAGTGTGCACTGAAAGCTGATAGGCTGTGATGGGAAGCACATTCTAACTTCAGAGCATCTCAGTCTCTAAAATTAGACTGAGATGATCCCAGATGGCTAGGGCTCTCAGGGGCCCAGCAAAAGCACATGTAAAGCCCCCTCTGGAGGAAGATTACATCATCCAAGGCCTCAAATTACTTCTATAAACAATTCTGCAACTGCAA
>PVKM010002489.1:0-64575 GCA_004027735.1 Carollia perspicillata | reverse complement strand
TTGGCCACAGCAAGTCACATAGCCGCACCTGGGGAGGGAGTTAATGTCCCACCTAACAGAAGGTATGGATACAGGCAGTAAAGAATGGAGGTCAATGATATGCTCAATTTAACAGGTTAGGTAGACAGAAATAATTGAATCTAGAGATAATCGTAATGTATTATAGATAAGGACCATTTAAAGATCTATATTCTTTATTTGAGAGGAAAGAATATAGTGTTTTAGCAACTGATGGAACATTGGAACATTTACAATAATTAGTTATATATTAGGTCACTGAAAAAATCTTCATAAAGTCAAATTTGCTAAATATAACTTAATAAAATGAAAAACTATTTATAAAAGTATTAACAAAAATCTCCAACCTGTTAGAAATTAAAAATCACTTTTCTAGATAATAGGATAAAAGATTATTAATTCTCTACCCTTTTCAAAATACAATAGTGAGCAAATGGGATATTGCTCAGGATGAACTCACAGTAATAAAGTAGCCTTAAATACATTTACTACTAAATAAGATAAAAAGACAGTATATGAACTATACATTAAAAACACTAAGATATCAAACTCAGGAGGTTTGGATTAATAAAATCTAAACACTAAGTCCTTGAATAAGAAAATAAAATCAATCTTTACCCAATTGCAAAAAAAAATTACATTAAATTGAAAATTTCATATTAATTAATATGGTTTGGTTTTGTTTATCTGTTTTCCCATGACTGAGGTCTCTTCAGAGTTTTCTTTCTGATCTTAGTATCAGGATAGTTGTACTTTTCTTCAAGAGTAGTTTTTATTGTCATTTCTTTCCTTTTTCAAATTTACTCAATGCTGTATGTTTTGTATTTAAGAAATTTGGTGATGTAAAGTTGAAAAGACAAATATAAACTCAAGTGTAACAAGTTTATAAGATTGTCATATGCCTGTTTTATGTCTATATTCTTATTTTTTATTTTTTTTCATGAACCTCTAATTTGTATCAATTTTCAATATTTTAGTGTCCTGTAATATCTTATAGACATAATGAGCTATAAATAAATATATAAAATTTAAAAACAGTTGTATCATCACACGTGATAAAATTGAAAGTATAGAAAGAGAAATAAGTCTGCATATGAGCTTTTAACCATGATTATATTAACTTTACTTTTATGCTTACCAAATTGAAGGAAGAAGGGCAGGATTATTAATAGGCAATATTTTTAATCTACTATATTTATTTTATCAAGTAATTTTTCTTTGTTTTTAAAATCAGGAAGGAGACCGCTTAAGTGATGAAGATCTGTACAAATTTCTTGCTGATATGAGAAGGCCGTCTTCTGTTTTACGGAGACTAAGACCAATTACAGGTATTTTAAAATTTTGAGTAGAAATGATTATAACTGTGATCACCACGAATATAGTGTATTGTTTGTAATTACGTATTCCTTCTTTCACTTATCTGGCCCATGCGTCTTTCTGTGCTCAGGGCCTGTGGGTCTTCTTCATCTCATTCTGCTCTCATGTGGTCTAACAGTTTAGATGCAGGATTCAGAACCTTTGATAATTTGGGTACTAAAATGAGAACAATGAATAATATCGTGGCTTAAACAAATAGTACATGAGGCGATAAAATATAGAAATTGATTCATATTATGACCAGGGTAAAACCATTTTTAAGCTTATCAAGTTTAAATAAAATATTTAACCTTTGAAATGGCTTGTTCCTGTGCTTGATTTCTGTTTTGTTTTTTTTTTTTCATTTTGCTTCTTCCTCCTTATTCGTTCAATATATTATATGTACTTATGTCTTCTCAGTAATTGATACCTTTGAGACTTTGTAAAATGAAGTAATTTTGAGTTCTGAGATTATAGTAATTTTGGTTTCTTCCAGACTTCTTGCAAAAATAGGATCTGTATTCTTCTCAAAACATTTCTAACATGAAGTTTTTATTTATTATGTTTATATTGCTTTTATATGTTTTTATATACAGCTCAGCTAAAGATAGACATTTCTCCAGCACCGGAAAATCCTCATTATTGCCTGACCCCAGAGCTTCTTCAAGTGAAGCTTTACCCTGACAGTAGAGTTCGACCTACCAGAGAAATTTTGGAGTTTCCTGCCAGGGATGTCTATGTTCCAAACACTACTTACAGGTAACACATTGTAATTTGGGAGAATTTTGAAAAAAGATATTGTATACTCTAATATGAAAGTAGAACTAAAATGAAATTTTTCAAAAATCTTTTATAGATTTGTTACATATTTCATTTCTTACTATATGATGTTATTAATAGCTGTAATGTATTAAGCTTTTACTATATACCAGGTATAATGTTAATTATCTTACATGCATTATACTATTTACTTCTCATAACTTGAGGTAGGTTTTACTTTCATTATAGAAGTGAGTAAACTGAGGAATTGATTCCTGGCCTGGGCACATACCTAGGTTGTAGGTTCAGTCCCAGGTTGGGGTGCATAATGGAGAAAACTGATGTTTCTCTTTCACATTGATGTTTTTCTCTCTTTCTCCCTTTCTTTCTCTGTGTCTATCCACTTCTCTCCTGCCCTCTGTCCCTCACTCCCTCCCTTCCTCTCTCTCTAAAATCAATGGAAATATCTTCTGGGGAGGGTTTAAAAAAAAGATGGAATGATTATGAAGTTGACTACTAGGCTTTAAAAAATATCTAGGTTATAAAGAAATAATAGTTTTCGTGTTATTTGAAATGGTACGACCAAATGCAAATGTTATGAAAAACTGGTAGGTGGGTTCCTGGAACCGATATTTGTTAACCATATTTTATTTTTCGGAATTATCTAAAACTGAGAATTGATTTGTTTTTCTTCTTTTAACATGGGGATAATAAAAGTACCTGTACTATTTGTGAGGATTAAATACATAATAAATGCAAAACTTTTTACAAAGGCCCTGATACGTAAAACTCAAATAGAACTTAGACATTATTATTATCATTGGCTTTATTAGATTACATTCACCAAAGCATTACACATCTTGAGAGAGATTGGTTTGCATGCATGACAGTACTGGGCTTTTTGGGTATAACTGGATAAGAATTATTTAAAAGGAAGATTATCAAAGTCAGTAGTAGTACTCTGCATTATATTATTACTTAGGCCTTCAGTGCCCATGAGACCTGAATACTAAGTCACATAGGTTGCTTATTCTATTTAGTTAGAAATATTTAGTCTCATCGAAAAAAAACTAAATATTTTTAGGAATTTTTAGTTTATTTTAAAACAATCTTTTAGCATATCTAGACAATCTAGTATAGGTAGAAATGAGGGTGTATGACAACCTCAACAGATGTGAACTAACATAGAGATGCCATAAAAATTTACATAAAATTTCATAAATATTTGCGGATTGAATTGTTATAAGGGATCACAAGAATACTCTTCTAGTTCAGTTTGAATTCTTTTATCTTCTGAGGAGTGTTTTACAGTAAGCCATAATTTCTGGCACTACCATTAGTGTTATTATACAAATCTATATGTGTGCATTTTTCCTAGTGAATAATGTTTAAAAAAAGAAGGTAAAGTTGGTACTAGAACCTTTCCAAGTTTATATACAGCCATTTTCTCATTAATGCTGCAGAGCAGCCTGCACAGGACCAGTACAATTATCCCTGTTTTAAGGATGACAAAGCTGACATCCAGAGGGCTCAAATTTGAATCTGAAAAGACCAGAAATTGAAGCATATTTAATATGAGTTTTAAGAAAATATTTGCACATGGTATCTATATTTAGTACAAAACTTGAGTGTATTTTAAAGGGTCTAGTGGGGTAAAAAAGATTTAAAAATTATTGTCTGAATAGAGGGAGAATGAGCGGACATTTGACTGAGGTGAGAAACCATAGGAGAAAGAAGTATATTCTGCAAGTGACAGATTTCCTGTTGCTTAATACCTTTTGCTTCCGATCTGTATTAGTATATGTGTAAAATATATATTTTAGCTTACTTTCTTATTTTTATTTTTTACATTTAAAAATATGCTTTTGAAGATGATTAAGATTTCTCAGAGATTTTTAAAAAATTTTGTGTTAAGTTATACCTAAAGTTAGAGACTTTTGCATTTAAATAAAGTACCTCTTTTTCCCCCATACATGGTTTTGAAATTTATTCTTGTATATGGATAACCCAGGAGAGACCCGATCTTTTCAAATCCTCTGTAAGGGTAAATGAGGATATACAGATATGTGGTAGTTTCTAGCAGTTAGAAAATAAATAGCATATTTTTTATTGTGCCAAACAAGTGGAGATTATTTACATCAAATGCTTGCTTTGTTGAGGAAGTATTTTTGCTATCACAGTATGCATGAAAAAAATACTAGAGTAATTGTTACTTGAGATAATTAAATAGAGCTCTTTCTTGCTAGTGGAACATGTTTTTCATTGAATATCTGAAATCATCTGAAGTTTGGTAATGGATTCTGTGTAATGTTACTCATGTTCCAAATTTGTACTTGACCACCACTGTTGCATTTGAGTTGTCAGGACCAAGACACATCTAATTGAGCAAATGCTCATGTGTTTTACTGACATCCAGTTTTTAAGTGATACGTCTCACAGAGCACCTGCTATTCTTGGCAAGATTGTTAAAGTTAGACTCTTTCCCAACAATAGCCTTAGTTGTAATCACTGACTGAACTTTTGTGTGTTTGTTTTTCTTCTAGTTCTTAGAAGGACTGTACGTTTCTAGGAAATATGGTGTTAGGAGTATAAGAATGAATGCCGTGGTTCAGAACTGGTAACAATCAGTGGGATAAACAACATGTAATAATGCAGTTTATTTCATTCTGAACCTTTGTTAGCAGTTAGGAATATAACCCATACATCTCTTAATAATCCTTAGTAAATTTACTATCTGTCAATTAATCTGAGTAGTATAGTTTGAAATTTTTTATAGTGGAAAATTACAGACATATGCAAAAGTAAATAGAACTGTACAGTTAACGTCCATTTTCATTGTTTCATCTATTACCTGTCCCATTTTTTCCCGTAGTACTTTAAAACAAAGCATAGTCATCATTACATTTCATTAATTCTTTAGTATATGTTTCTAACAGATAAGGACTTTAAAAAATTAGTCACAATAACATTTGAAATGTTTTATGAGTGCTTTATAATTTTACCCTGAATCCATTTTCTCTTGAGTTGTTTAAAAAGCTTATAATCTGATTCAGTTTTTTCCCTAAAATTTTGTTTCTAGGAACAGCTTGGCCTGTCAAAGTAGGTGTATACTATTTATATTATGACACGAGAGCCATGTAATTCATGCTTCCCAAACTAGGTTATTATATGATGGTAGGTCCACCTTAAGAGTTGGGGTTCTTAATTTTTGTGGGCCTGTACCTTTTGGCAATCTTGTGAATCCTAGGATTCATATTTTTGGAATAGTATTTTTATTTCATTATGTATGTATGTATGTATGTATGTATGTATGTATGTATGTATGTATATTATTCTAGAGAGGAGGGGAAGGGAGGGAGAAAGAGAGGGAGAGAAACAGCAATGTGTGGTTGCCTCTCACATGCCCCCAACTGGGGATCTGGCCTGCAACCCAGGCATGTGCTTAGATTGGGAATCAAAACAGCACCCCTTTGGTTCACAGGCCAGCACTCAGCCCACTGAGCCACACCAGCCAGGGCTGGAGTAGTATTTTTAAATTAAAAAATAAAATATATAGAATAAGAAAGGAAATCAATTATATTGATTGATAGTTATAAAAATATTAAAATTATATGTTTCTTTGTTAATGAATTAAATAAAAAGAGCTAGCTGTAGGTCTAAAAACTACTGTGTATTCTAAGGAGTGATAAGCATGAACAGTATTTTGAGATATATGGAGTAGTTGTGATATAAAAATACGCATATCTATAAAGTCTCATGTATTGCTAATACCAGTATGGTTAGCTTCCTACATTCAAAATATAAAGAAGTACAAATTTCAGTGAAAATTAAGACACATTTTTTTCTGTTATAAACCAAATGTATTACTAGAAGTTTATGTTTGGTAGGAATTTTCAGGAATACTTATAATTTAATATTATGTTAATATAAGTATTGTTCCGCTATCCCCACAAAATGCCCACTTTACATATTTTTCTTCTCTAACATACATTTTTGAAAAGTTCTTCTTTTTGAAAAAATTTATTTTAGTGGCATGACTTTGCTTAATAAAATTATATAGGCTTCAGCTGTGCAAGGCTATAACCCATCGTCTGTGTATTGTACTGTGTGCTCACCACCCCAAGTCAAGGCTCCTTCTGTCACAGTTTCTTCCCTCTTTACCCTCCTCTGCTTGCCCCACTCCCTTTTTCTGCTGGTGATCACCACACTGTTGTCTGTGTCTATGAGGTTTTTTTTTTTTATTTTTTTTGCTTAATTCCTTCAACTTTTTCACTTAGTCCCCCAAACCCCCTCTCATCTAACAGCTGTTAGTCTCTCCTCTGTTTCTGTGAGTCTGTTCTATTTTGTTCGCTTATTTTGTTCCTTAGATTCCACATAGGAGTGAGATCACATGGTACTTGTCTTTCTCTGACTGGCTTATTTCACTCAGCATAATGCTCTCCAGGTTCATCCATGCTGTCCCAAAGCGTAAGATTTCCTTCTTTTTACTGCCAAGTAGTATTCCATTGTGTAAATGTACCACAGCTTTTTCAACCACTTATCTACTGATGGGCACTTGGGCTGCTTCCAAATTTTGACTATTGTAAATAATGCCGCATTGAACATAGGGGTGCATGTATTCTTTTCCATTCAAGTTTATGGTCCCTTGCTTTAAAAGCATTAGTCTTTCTATTTATTTTTAGTTTTCATAGATGTATAGAGCTATTTGCACATACTCTGCTGTTTTAGTTTTGCTAGATATACACCACCAGTTTTTATTACATTGAATTAGTCCTAGTTTATTTTAACTATAAAATTCTTGGGTTGAGAGCTATTTTCTAACATTTTACTGTAGCCACCCAGGAGTTTTAATTAGGGGCTTGAAGTTGAGTGTGGTGGAGTGTTATCTCAGACTCTGAGGGAAGGAGTAAAGTTCCAGCAGTAGTAACAGTGTGAGGAGAGCAGTTTTGTTCTCCTACCCTGAGAATTAGAATATTTTTAGTTAGGGAGCATTTTTGTACAGATTATATTTTTAAAGAGAGCTGAAGAAATCCATTTTTACAAGTATATAAGTTTGTTTAGAACTTTATGGTTCATAAAACCATTCAAATACAGTATCTTACTTGATGATTCCAACAACCTTGTCAGATAGATTTGGCAAGGTTATTGTATTCCCGTATAATATGGAGTGTGGAAACTGTGGCTTATTTGTTTATTTGATGATAAATGGTTATAGTTGTACATCTTTAAGGTTGTAGGTTATTGCTTTTTCAAATATACTGAATCATTTTGCTAGATCACAGGTGGCAAACACAAGGCCCACAGGCCAAATCCGGCCCTCTACCTCATTTTATCCAGCCCAGAACCTTGTCTCTACCCAGCAGCGCCAAGCTCCTTGCCCTAGTTAAGGAGCAGTTACACCTATACGGTCCTGAAATTACATTAGGCCCTTTGAAGGCAACTGCGGGGATGATGTGGCCCAGGTGAAAATGGGTTTGAGCCCTCCTGTGTTAGATGTTATGATTGTTCCTGAGGTTAAATATATGAATTTATAAAAGTAGTTTTTATGCTTGATTTTATATTTAAAAAAAGATCATTGTAACCTCATTGTAAAGGCTTACTGTGGGAGACTGTTAATCATACTTTCAGGACCTTGAACTGCACATTTGATACCAATTTGAGTAATTTTGACCTAGTTAATTTTCCATGAGAATACTTTGCAATTTTATAAAAGGCCAACTAACTGTTGGCTCACTTTTCAGTTTTGAAAACTGCTGTGTTGGTTGATCATACATAAATGCAGTGCTTATAGTTGTTAGTGATGGGGAAGAAAAGCAAGGAAATTTGATTATTTTATAGCAAAAAGTGGAATATATAACAATATGTATTTAGACCTGGTTTCATAAAGGAGGCAAATAGTAGGTACTCAATAAATACAGATTAATGAATATATTTTTGATTAATGAGTGAATTAATTGATATCCATGAGTTACACTATTAGAAAGGAAAGATGTAGGCATGAAAACATGTTGATTCTAGGATGAGAGAGAGTAGGTAAATAGATTATACTAAAACAGGTAACCCTGATAGAGCAAATGAGTATACTTGCTCTTAGTAAAATCCACACTGGTTCGAAATAAACTTTTGGTGTAGAAAGTTTGCAATACAGTAGTCTCCCTGCATTTGCAGGGGATTTGTTCCAACACCCCCAGAGGCTGCCTGAAATCCCTGGTAGTGACAAACCCTACGTGGTAAGTTCTCACTTAATGTTGTTGATAGGCTCTGTGACTTTAGGTGAAATGACATATAGCAAACCAATTTTATCATAGCCTAATTGATAGAAACAGGAGTTAAATTTTTATAGCATGTCATCAACATTATAATGAAACAATGTTATGGGAGGACCTGATATATTATGCTATTTTTTCCTATATACACATACCAATTATAAAGTTTAATTTAGAAATTAGGTAGAGCAAGAGATTAACATCAATAACCAATACTAGAGCAATTAAAACAATATATATAATAAAAGTTAGGTGAATGTGGTATCCCTCTCTGTGTCAAAATATCTTACTGTACTCATATCCTTTACATGGTGATGTGAGATGGTACAGTGCCTATATGATGAAATAAAGTGAGGTGAATGACGTAGGCGTGGTGACATAGTGTTAGGCTGCTGTTGACCTTCTGGTAGTAAGTACATCAGAAGGAGGATCATCGAGCCACCGTGATGTCATGTCTTCCACTAACAAGTGTAATGCCCTTTCCGTTTTATCTCAGCACTTACCATGCACTGGGACTGTAACTTGGGCATTTTGAGGTATGAGAGGAAAATTAACACAAATGTCTTTTTTCTTCACAATTTTGGATAGAACATTTGTTTTTACTGTAGTTTGGCAACTTCAGACTATGATGTTTTTTCATTCCAAGTCTAGAACTTCCACCTTTCACTTAAAGGAAGCACGTTAAGGCTTTGGCATATCCTAATTGCCTGCATCACTACTCTTATGCTTTGAGAACATTATTATGCAAAATAAGGGTTACCACGGCTACCTACTACATACAGTAAACCTGATCCCCTAGACTGCTACTCAGTGACTAATGGGTGTGTAGCCTATACAGCTTGTTGATGCTGGACAAAGGGATATGCACATCTCAGGAAGGTGGAAGTGGGACGATGTGGTACATCATGCTACTCAGGAGACCACACAATTTAAAACTTGACAATTGTTTACTTTGGAAGTTTTTCATTTAATATTTTGGACTACAGTTGAGTGTGGATAACTGAAATCGTGGAAAGCAAGACCACAGACGAAAGGGAGGAACTACTATAATTCATTAAAATCAAGTAGATTGACCATCTTCGCTCTTGGAGTTTTCATTACTTTTTCCTCAAAATTTTTATTATTATTTTGCCAGATTTCCTTTTCTGTCTTTTCTTCATTTGCTAAGTGTCAGTTGAGGGGTACAAATAGTAATGCTGCAAGGTTTCAGAGGAAGGAGCCTCCATTTATTCACTAGATATTTATGGGAAAAGTGAGATTATTTGTACCTTGAAGTATTAATAGGACCTAGCCAAGCAGAAAGATCTGGGTAGGCATTCTAGATGAACGGAATGGCATTAGGAAAGTACATAGGAGATTGTTAAAAGTAGATAATTTTGAGGAGAGCTGAGGGATTGTGTTGGGCCAAAAATAGTTAAAAAGGAATTAAGGATCAGATTATAAAAACCTTTGAGTACCTGGGAGAGATTTGGATTTCATTCTGTGGGCTTATGCTCTTTTAATTGGGGTACATGTTCTTTTGAAGGCCCAACTACATGGGATATGCAAGTCCACAGGATAGACATTCTACATCTTGCAGGAACATCACTTTTTAGAAGATTTGGGGAGGAAATAACTTTTTTATATGAAGATTTGTGGAGTGGAAAACACATGCAATTTTAAGATAAGATTCTAAAACTTAAAATCCTAGTAAGATTCTAAAATCAAGATGCTTAAATCAAGCCATTTTATCTTATAACTGCAGAATCTATAAGGATATGTTTTCATAATCCTTGGTGGTTATACTCTTTTAATAGACAAGTTTGAGTGACACATGTTGAAGTAGTATACAGTCGTTACAAATTTGTTTCAGCAAGATCGAGAAAAAATAGACATAAAATGAGGAGCCCAGGCAGGAGACTATTTAGATAATTTTAAGACTCAGGTTAAAGGCAGTTCTTGGTAGGTTTTTGGTAGTAGAAATGGGAAGAAAGCATATCAGATTAAGAGACTTTTTCAAAAGAAAATTGTAATGGATTTAGTGGCTTGTGATATAGGAGAGGTAGTTTACAAAGTTAAGTGAAAAACCAGAGGTGTTTCTTGGGTTTTAAGCTTCTGTGACTGGGAAGGATGGTGATAGTGCCATTAATGGATGTAAGGAAGTAAGGAGGAGAGTGGGATGAGGTAATGAGGGAGGAAGGACCAGCAGCGGCAGTAGGGTATTGATGAATTTGTTATTTGATATGTTGGATTTGAGTAGACTAGGATATTAAAAGGAGAAATGGCAGATAGGCAATGTAAGAAGGAGAACTGGAGGGAGCTCTGGAAATAATATGCAGATTTAGGAACTATACTCATGAAAAATAAATGAGTCTGTGAGAGTAGATTGAGTTTCTGAAGGTCAGAGTAGAAGAGATTATTGAATATTGTACATTGGCCCATAATACTAAATACTAAGAAGGAATAGAACTGTAAAGATGGATTCAAGTTATGGATAATCCTCAGAGAGTGTTGTAATATTTGGAAGCAAAATGAAGGCCAAGTTTGAGAAAAGAATGTTGTTATTAATAGGTAGTAGGAAGAGCGAAGGGTATGTAGACTGACAAAAGGGCTTTGCATTTGACAATTGTGAGTCAGTGGTGAAACTAAAACACTTTTGGCAAACTACTGAGGACAGAAGGACACTATTTTGTGAACAATAAACAAAAAGATTCTTGCTCTTTTCTCTACCAGAATTCTCTCTCAATTTGAGCTTTATATTTAAAGGAGAAAAAAACTAACAGAACTCTCAAAAGGAACAAAATGAACATATTGTTTGAGAATTGTAAAGAATTGAAAAACAAATAGAAGTAATTAGTATATTAAATAATGCATTATTTTGCACTTGAAATCTTCAATTTTTTTAAAGAAAGCTATTTTCGTATTCTGGCTCTAAAAAGTCAATTTTGATGGTTTGGGTGAAGTTCTGAAAACTAAAACTTATTCTTCCCTATATTCGTTTGTGCTTTTTTTGGAACAAAATATTTTTCTTAGGATCCACATGGATCATACATATTTATATGTCAGATATTTTTTATACATCACATATACTTGTATACTGGACAATTTAAAATAAATAATGCTGAACATTTATTAACTAAAGTGAGTGAGTCACTGTATAACTTCGGCATCCTTTAAAACTGGATTTAATTCAATTTTTTTAATTTAAATTTTTATTTCTCTTTGGTAATTTCTTTAAAAACTTACTTAAAAATTAATCCTGACAAGTGATACTGTTGTTGAAATGTTTATATCTAATAATCCTTGAGGATTTAGAATTTAAGTTATTTAAATTAGAAATAACAGTCTTCTATAGGATATAAATTTAAAAAACTACAAGAATTTAAATTTATATGATTTAGAGGACTGAGTTTTTATTGAATTTGGAAACATACATACACATGTGTCAGGCTATTTAAACAGTGAAGAAACTGAGTGCTTTTTAATCTATTTGAAAACCTACACGTAAGTATTAGACTACACACCATGTCAAGGGACTAAATTATTAAACTTCAATTTGATGTCACAAATACACTCATTCTTTATGTGTTCTGATAAGATCCCTTAAAATGGTTTTTTTCAACAGTAGTTAAGTGTTAAAATATATAAAATGTATACATTATAGATAAGTTAGAAAATTTATGTTAAGGTACAGTGGTAGCTGATATAAAAGTCAGTATGACTTAATAATCATGATCTACTGAATTTAAAACAGTGAATGTACTTCAATATAGTATTTCACCCCACTTCACAAGTAAAACATGTAAAACACTTACTCCAAATTATTTTATAGCAAAATTAAGCATCAGTTTAAAAATTCAGATTACATATTTTCATATGTACTATAAACTGAATAAAATTTGTTTCCGCAGTAATAGCATTACAGCATTTGAGACCTATACAATTATTAGTCCTTTATTTTTATTCAAGTTTAGAATTTTAGCAAGAAAAGTAGTCTTTTTATAACCTGGGATGTTGTGAAATTAGCCCACATGCTGACTTAAATAGAAGACTCTTTGAAAGTTTTTTTATTTAAAACAGTTATTTAAAAATTTCCCCATTGGTTGAAATTTAGATTGTGACATCTAAAATCAATTTTCACATCACAAAATAAATGAATAAATTATATCATAAGAATTTGATTGAGAAGGTAAATGGTGTTCTTTTAAATGATGTGATGATATTTTTAATCTTAAATTGATAGTGGCTTTAAAATAATCTTTTTCTAAAGCCTCTACAAGGGATTCAATACCAGATTATTAAACCACAGTAACTTGGAAAGATTTTAATGTTTAATTTATTGGCCTTTTCATTTGCCTTAGTTCATTCAAAGCTTTCTGAAACTGTTGGACGGATCAACATTTTGGTTGATTTGATAGAGTATAATCTTCCATTTTGAGACTTCCAACATATTCCTCTTCTCCTCTCTGGCTTAGTTTTTGCTCTTGGCTTGTTATATTTACCATTTAGGTTGTTTTCCTCACATACATCGTGCCACCACCAGCCTCCTAAAAAAGATAGATATATAATTCAATGGATACAAACTCATATGTAGATATTGTTATTGTATTTCCCCATTAGTGTATATATCCTCATTTCTTATAAAGTACGACAGCGTTATATGATACATCTTTGTTTTAAATAATCTATACAAGTCTCATATACCTCAACAAAAATAAAATATCTGAGCAAGGTTAAAGGTAAAATACCTAGTTGAATTAAAATAAAATTTTAACACCTAAGGTATCTTTATCTATAGAAAAAAGCTTATTTGGAATTCAGATTTTAAAGAGTTGACACTGTAGATATTAGCTAATACTTGAGGAAGATAGTATGAACACAGGAAAACAAAGTATTGAGACTTCCAGTCAAGGTGGTAGCACACACAGACACAGCTCGCCTATTTGCACAACCACATCAAAATTACAACTAAAATATAACACAATGATCACTCAGGACCCTCAGAAATTAGGTTGAATGGAAGTGTGACTCCTAGAGAATTAAAGAAACCCCATATACACTCACGCACACACACACACATACATATATATTATATGTGGCATATAGATCTCCAGTCTGATAGGAGTGTTGCAGAGACAGAAAGGGCTGGTCTCTCAACCATGTGTGGTGGATAAAATTTGGGATATCTCAGGAGTGAGGAGTCCTAGCCCCACACCAGGCCCCCAAGCCCAGGGTTCCAGTTTGAGGAAGGTAAGTCTCCACAACTTCTGGTTGTAAAAACAGCGGGGATTGAGTCGGTGGAAGAAGCTCCTGAAGCCCCAAGCAGTTCCCCCTTAAAGAACCTACACACGAATCAACTACTCAGACTCAAGACTCACACCCTCTGAGCTCCAGCATCAGGGTAGCAGTTTGAAAGGCTCTTGATGGTATAAGGAAGAAACTGAACTGTCTGGCATGAAGGCGAGCAGAGGCCAGGGTCCCATCTCTAAACCCTCCCCCCACAGAGCTGGCAAGCTGCTGCTATATCTGAGACTCCATCAACCTGGCTACACTGTTTGACCCACCTTGGAGATCCCCAGAGACTCTGCCCCACTCAGCTTCTGGGCCCACCTAAGCTGCTTTTCCATATGAATGACTATTGCTGGCTCAAGCTTCACAACCTTGTAAATCCTCTCAAACAAGCAGCAACTGGCTTCAGTGTGGCTCCAGGCATATGGCACTAGCAGCAGCCAGCTAGATTCACAGTTTGGCTTTGCCTGAGAATCTCTAAGCCCAGCAAAAGTAGCAGCCATCTCAGATTGCTTTATAGCTAAGGTACGGTGGCCACGGGCAAAACACAGGTGGGGGCTGACCTTGGCCTGCACCACCTGGGAAACCCCAGGGTCAGCGCACCCATTGGACAGCTATAGATGACGTCAGAGCACCGCAACCCTATGCTGCACAGCTGATCCTTCACGAAGGGCAGAGGTTGGTATTAAGGGGTCACAGCCAGTCCTTGTGGCTGACTGGCCTGGATAAATCCTTCCCATTCACCTGCCAACAGCAACCAAGGCTCAACTACAAGAGGAGGATGTCTTTGGCCCACACAAAGGGTGCACCTTGAGTAATCAGGTTGGGTGATAGGGGAGGCTGTGCCACTGGTCCCTATGACACCTACCACATTAGGCCATGCTACCAAGACTGGAAGTCAAAGCAGCTCTACTTAATACATAGAAACAAACACAAGGAGGTTGCCAAAATGAGTAGACAAAGAAATATGGCCAAATGATAGAACAGATCAAAACTCCAGAAAACTGTACTAAACAAAATGGAGATAGCAATCTATCATGTGCAGAGTCCTAAACACTGGTTATGAGGATGCTCAAGGAACTTAGTGAAGACCTCAACAGCATAAAAAATATCTGGTCAGAAACGAAGGGTACAATAATTGAAATAACAACTTACAGGGAAACTACAGTAGAGTGAATGAAGCTGAGAATCAAATCAACGATTTGAAACATAAGGAAGCAACACACAACCAATCAGAACAATAAAAAGAAGAGAGAATTAAAAAAATGAGGATAGTATAAGTAGCTTCTGGGACAACTTCAAGAAATCGAACATTTGCCTCATAGGGGCGCCAGAAAGAGAAGAGAAAGAACAAGAAATGGGAAATCTGAAAAAATAATGAAAGAAAACTTCCCTAAATGGGCAAATGAAATAGACGTGCAAGTCTAGGAAGCACAGAGAGTCCCAAACAAGAAGGATGCAAAGAGACCCACTCCAAGAGATAGCATAATTAAAATGCCAAAGGTTAAAATAAGGAAAGAATCTTAAAAGCAGCAAAAGAAAATAAATTAGTTACCACATGGGAGTTCCCGTAAGACTATCAGCTGATTTTTCAAAAGAAACTTTGCAGACTAGAAGTGATTGGGAAGAAATATTCAAAGTCATGAAAAGCCGGGAACTACAGTCATGATTGTTCTATCCAACAAAGCTATCATTTAGAACTGAAGAGCAGGAAAAGAGCTCTCCAGACAAGAACAAAACAAGAAGCTAAACTAAGGGAGTGCACATGAAATTATTGTATGAAATGTTAAAGGGACTTACTTAAGAAAAAGAACATGAAAACTATGAACAGTAAAATGGCAAAAAATGCAAATCTATCAACAATTGAATCTAAAAAACAAACTAAGCAAATGAAGAACAGAGACAGAGTCATGGATACAGAATCATGGATAGAGTTTTGATGGTTGCCAGATGGAAAGGGGTTGTGGGAGAATGGGTGAAGAGGTGAGGGGATTAAGAAGTACAAATAGGTAGTCACAGAATAGCCATGGGGATGTAAAGTACAGTATAGGAACTGGAACAGCTAAAGAAAATATATGCACCATGCATGAACATGAGCAATGGCGGAGGGATTGCCTGAGGGAGTAGGGGGGTACTGGGTGGCAGTGGGGCTTGGAGGAAAAATCAGGACAACTATAATAGCATAATCAATAAGATATAACGTATAAAAAAGAAAATAAAAGAAAAAGTATTGATATTAGGAAAAGTATACCTGAATAACTTTCTGGACAGAGGAAGTGTCCTTGTGCTTTGTGATCCCAAGTAGAAAACACCAAATCTTTGTTTTCTGGGAGTATGTTGGGGATATTTCCTTTCATCTCAGTGAGGCGTAGTTTATAGTTGGTTTCATGATTTCCCAGGTGAAAAGAATATTCAATATAATGCTTGGTGTCTTTCCAGTCTTCTAGCTCAATTCGTAAAATATAATTAGATTGCTTTACTATGGAGTATATCTTCTCTAGACCCAACCAAAATTCTCCTGAAAAGAAAAGTTGTAAAAATCTATGGATTGTTAACTGCAGAATAGGTATTGACATGTTTTTTGAGACAGTTTTTTTACTAGTGTAAGTGAATGAGTTGTTTTAGTCTTGAATTCTTTTGTTATCTTAGCGTCTCTGAAAAGATTTCTTTTTAAGCCAGTTTTTTTAAAGATAGTTACATGTACAAAAAATATTAAGGATATTAATAGGCTTGTCTAAATCTGATTATCCTTTCTAAACTGGATATTATGAGATATATTTCATGGGTTAAACACATTAGGCTCTTATAGGTATTTTTAGGTCTGGTCATTGGTAAAATATTATCTCACCTCTGGGTCCTTATATGTACTGGCTTTACTATCAGCTCTTTACTAATACCCATATATGATCAAGTGATTTGTTAAGTATTTTTAGGGACATGGACAATCACAGCCATTTTCCTCAAATTTAGCCTTGGCTTTTGATATTTGCCTGATATATATATATTTATTAATGAAAAAAGAAGGAAGGAAATCTTTAAAAACACTTAAAGTTAAAAAGCATAATTCTTAATAACTTCTATAGAAAGTTATTTTTATTTGAAATTAAAAAGATAATAAATACAAATAGATTTTTTAAATTATCACAGTCCTTTTATCAAAATATTTGTGGGAAAAAGTAAAAATTTTCTATTGATATTGAATTAGTAACAGACTTCATTTTAAGGATAGCCAGTACAAATGGCTACTTTTCTTTTTCTTTTTCTTTTATTGCAAATACAATTTAATGGGAAGGCTGACAAAAACTGGCAAAGCACTAAGATTACCATCTACAGTGTTCACTCAATTTTGCTTATGAGCTAGAAACCAGGAAGCAAGGAAAAGTTGTTTTTTCAACACCAAGCATATATATAATAGCCACCACCAAGGTGGGGGGAGAGGAATTACATATTTCAGAAATAGAAATTTGATTCCGAAGGTGATTTGCTATGTGCTTCCAATGGGTTATTATAAGAAAACCTAAGTTTAAAGATGTGAGAGCCACATATTGGGCACTCATTTATGCATAGATTTTTGAATACATTATAAATGGCTTACCTGCTTACAGAAATAAATGAGTACTTTGAAATTAACTGTCAGCCTTTTATTTTGGGGTCATTCACTCTTAGAAGACTTCAAGTTACAAAACATGTTACTGAATACACCTTTTAGTTAGGTATTTAACTGGAGAGTTTGAATACAAATTTTCTTAATGCTCAAATAGTATGTATCAAGTATTTAAAAATTTGATAAAATAATGAATGTTTTCTATCTTTTAAATGTGTACTTATATATCATTCATGGCGTATATAACATGTTTTGGGGGTTTTAAGTCTCTGGTATTTATTTTTATTTTGCTTATTTTTATCTTGTTTATTTTCTGATCCAAATATAATAATTGCATTGAGTTAACTAATTTATTTTAAACTACACATCTTATGGTATATGTTTATATTTAAGTAAACTGAAGTCTAAGCATTTCATACTACACAGCTGATAGCTTCATCTCTCCCAACCTCCAAATAATTGATATCTAAAATGTTAATAAGGAAGAGTTATAATGATAAATATGGTTTTCTTTGTTGCTCACTCATAACACTTACCTTGTATCAAAATACATAGCACTTAATCAAAATTGTTTTGAATAATTATGATAAACATAAGCCATTGAATTAAATTGTGATAAGTATACTTAAGAATAGACATGTAGTTGTGAATAGTATAATTCAAATAAAGACATAATAAATGTAAAACAAACTAAGCAAACAACTAGAACAGGAACAGAATCACAGAAATGAAGATCACATGGAGGGTTATCAGTGGGGGTGGGGAGGGTGAGAATGGGGGGAAACATACAGAGAATAAGAAGCATAGTTGGTAGGTACAAAATAGACAGGGGGAGGTTAAGAATAGTATAGGAAATGGAAAAGCCAAAGAACTTACATATATGACCCATGGACATGAACTAAGCTGGGGGGAATGTTGGAGGGAATAGGGGTACCAGGTGGAAGAGAATAAAGGGGAGAAAAAATGGGACAACTAATAGCATAATCAATAAAATATTCTTAAGAAAAAGACATAATAATTGTAATTATTAACAAATGTGTAACTGGTTAATAAGTGTTATGAAGGCTGGGGCTGTTCCTCATTCATTGTTGCATTCCTAATGTCTAGTTCATGATAAGTCTTCAATACATATTTTTAACACGTAAATGAATGAATAAATAGATGAAGTCAGTCTTACCATCAAGCCGCCCAAAACCATATCTGTAGTTTTCCCAAGTTTCATTGAAGTTTTGTGATCCATCTATTCGATGTTGAATTAATGTCCATGAATTACCTGAATACAGTGAACAAAAATGTGCATTTTTAATAGACTTATGCTGACAGACGTAACAAAATACTGTTATTTGGTTTTGGTTTTCACTGGTGGCTCTGTAAAATAGTTATTAATGTTGTTATGGTAATAACATTTTTATTATTTATTATTGCCCTAAGAAGTTAAGTAAAGGGCAACTAATGAATTTGTTTTAATAAATTTATTGACAATAGTCGTTTCAGATTATTTTATAGAAAAAGATGGAGAATGTTGAATATATGAATGAGTAAATATATGAAGACAAGTGAAGATACTAGATCTATATAACTACTACTCATGTTGATATTTCATTTTATGTATATTCAGAATAAAGATGACAGGATCAGTCTTACTAATAGGTTGTGAGTAGTCTAAGCTAACTACTTTTCATTTTCTTCATAGTCTAGTTTTACCCGACTTCACATTACAGTAGACATTAAAAACTTGAGAGTTGCTGGGTCTAATGGGATAGATGCCACTTTTATGTTCACCTTTGTTATAAATGGCGTACAATCAGCAGGCATGTCAGGAATCAACAAAATATTATTACATAAGATATAGCAGTAAGAATGGTATCTATAGAGCTTGAGGTTTTATTTGACATTTTATGGAATTTCAATGACTGTAGCCTTGAGCCTTTTTCAGTAATGTATTACTGAAATTCATATATTAATGAAAAAGTACTTTATGCTAAAGAATTTTTATTAGGTGGCATGTTATGCAAAGAATATCAAAGTAGTTATTACCAAACTGATTTCTTTTTAAGAAAAGTGACAAAATGAGGACTTGAAGCACTTTGTTTGCTAGATGTAAGAAGAATATAAATAAAATATCACATATAAGACATTATTATAATATTTGGCTCCTAGAAGATGTCACAGATGTATATAAAGGAGTAAAAATACATGGAGGAAACTGATACCTTTTTTCTGTATGAATTATATAAATAACAAATGTGTTTTATAAGTATATCATTTTGTTGAAGTTTGGTTGGGAATGGAGATTTTGTTCCTCCATCTTTTTGTTTTTCTTATGAAAATTTTCAAGCAATGGAAAGTAGAAACATTGAAGAGAACACCATAATCTTTCCACTCATATTCAACAGTTATTAACGTTTTGCCATATTTGCTTTATAAACACACATATACACAAGTACATATTTTGCTTTGCTATTTGAAAGCAATTTGCAAACATGACTATTAATGTCCTAGATATTTTAGCATGCATCTCTTAAACATGATATTATTCTTTTATATGACTACAATAGCAGTATTACATCTAGGAAAACTAATAATAATTCCACATTGTCTAATATCAAGTCTATACTCATATATCCATGGTTATCTTAAGAATGAGTTTTATAGGGTAAAAAAAGCCATGAGGATCCAGTTTAGGTTGACATTATATTAGGTGATTTTTTTCTCTTTACTCTTAGTCTAGAAAGGCCCTGACAATAGGGATTTTTTTTTATGGGAATGTTAAAGATAGGAGAAGAATTTGATAATAGCTTCAAGAAAGAAACCAAATTGTCTTACCATCATGTTCTACATTTTTTGTTTCATTTAAATGAAGAGAGGGAGTAGTTCTGGGTGCTCTTGGTTTTGAAGAAAGAGAATTTTCTGTGAATTCTTGAATACCACTTCTTCTTAACTGATAAAAGAATGTAAACCTACTTTTAAAAATGGTACTGAATATACAATTAGGGGAATCTGAATGAGGATATTAAAATACAACTTGTATGCATTTTTTAGTTCATAATATGTTATTGCTTTTGATTTTTAAGAGGGATAAACAGTGCTATACAGATTGTACAGATAATCCAGTCTCAAAATATTTAATCAGGCATGTTATTTAATGAGTTAGTAAATAGAGAAAAAGTGAGGCAAACAAATTAGTTTAAATACATCAAGACCAAAGACAGAGAATTTATAAATACTTTAATATGTTCTATTTATTTATATGAATAGAATATATATTGCATTCAGTAGTACGACAGATTTTAAGTTTATTAATTCTCAGTTGTAGGTCTTATTATTTCTCAGACCTACCATAAACACATAGCACATAATTTGAATATGGCTGTTTTCTTGATAGTATTTGACATGTAAACATCTGTAAAGGTAACAAATTGGAAGGTTTATTTACTTACAAAATTTTCAATATTTCATTGTCTGTTAGTTTAGCAATAACAGTTTATTTTTAAGTGTGCTAGGATTGTAATTTGCTGGCTGATAGCCTTTCTTATGGATTGAAAAAAACGGAGTATGTATTTCATATCTTGTGTGATTACTATTAGTTTTTTAATATTAGCATAAATGGCGTTTCATAGAACCTAATTCACAAGGATCTGTTGTAAAGTTTACTTACTGGGCATCAGTCTTTTCTAAGTAACTATGTGATCTTAAGGTTTCTTAACTTTTATAGTTTTGGTTTCTTCATTTAAGTGTGACAAAGTTGGATCAGACGATCTAAGGCTTTTGCCAACTCAGAAATTTATTGTATGAATTCCTCATACATTTTATTATTAGATGTGTATCATTTTCTAATGACATTTTCTATTTGTGAGCAGGCTTATTTAATTATAATAAAAGGTATAGGAAATAGAATTTAAAAAAATAACATACAGTAAGAATGATTATGGAAATCAAACTACTTGGCAAAAATGTTTTGGACAATTAACAAAAGTAACCTACTAAATTTGATTCATAAATTAGCAAAAGTAACCTACTAAGATTATGAGTCACAAAATTACTGAAATATATAATGATACATTTGTTTACTGGGGATTGGTAATACTATTTGTTTTATAATTCTTGACAACTATTTTTTACCAGCTTGTCTAAGTCTGTTATTTTTGAAATCCTCTTGAGTGACTATTTAATAGTATTATTAATTGATATTTTGAACTGTACTATATAGAGTCTGGCAGAAGTAATGCCTGCTTGAGTGTGGTTGGTAAAGTAATAATATAGGTGTAATAATTTATAGTTTTAATTTGAACATTTCACCTAAAATGTCATATGCTGTGCTTGTGTGTGATATTGTCATGTTACAGAATTACATCCTTATGATTTTGTAATAAAAGAGGGATGTTATTTGTGCCAGACCCTGTATATTGCAATGTATAGATTCTGACAGCTTTATCTAGCCTGTTGTTTACATGTGGGTTAATTTTATTGCTGGGAATTAAACTTAATTATCAGGTACACAGTTTTTAACAACAACAACAACAACAATAATAATAAGTTTTATTGACTTTCTGTGCTGAAAAATACCTTTATGAAGTCAACATGTATTTATTAAGTGGCTACTAAGTGTCAGACAGTATGCTATATTCTAGGGCGAGGCATTTTAAAAAACGGGAGAAAATCCCTGTACTCATGGAGCTTACATACTACTGCAGGGACAGACAAGATAAATAACTAAATATATATTATGCAAAATAGCTGTAAAGTGCTATGGGAAAAATGAGAGTAATGAAGGAGGGAGCAGGTGTCAAGAATGGGAGCAGGGGATTCTAATTTTTAAGTCACTTGAGAAGACTCCATTGAGAATTCCGTATCTGAGAAGGACCAAAAGGAAATGAGAGGGGCCATGCAGAACCAGGGAGAGGGGCATTCCAGACAGGGAGCAGCAAGGCAAAGGCCCTGGGATGGCAGTATGTTCAATGTTTTTCAGTAACTGTGAAGAGACTTGTATGCCTAGAGTAGAAAAGATGAAGTCAGACAATCAAGGGTTGTCTGGGACCTCACAGGCGGTGTGAGTGAGATGGGAAGCCATTGTAGGGTTTTGAACAAAGAGAGATGTGGTCTAATTTAAAATTTCATGATCACTTTGGCTGCTGTATTGAGGATGTATATTACGTGAATTAATTCTTTTTTTCTCACAACAATCCTGTAAGATTCTTCTTACTATCTTCATAGAGTAAGTAAGGTAAGTGAGAGACAGAGGGGTTAAGTAATTTTCAAGGCCATACAAAAGTTTTAGAGTCGGGATTCAAATCCTGGTAAATTTATTAGCTCAGCCTACAAGCATAGCAATGATGCTGATGTGATAATTTTATTCACTATTCAGCTATAATTATTTAAAGTAATTTCAGGGTTTAGTGTTTTTATAAACCTAAATGTTATGTAAAATATTGGATATACCATTAAAATATTGACTTACCTGATTTTCTATTTCTTTTATTTGACTGTGCTGTTGGTTTAGTTGTCTATATTGTTCTTCCACGGTCTGGAGAAGGTCTTTGATGCTGTTATCTTGCTGTTGTACAAAAGTCTGGACATAGGTTGTAGGCTGGTTAGAAGTTTCTTTTTTCTTTCATTTTTGTTAAATTAGACTTTTTAAATTTTCTATAACATCATCACAGTCTAATTTTTTAAAGCTAATAGTATATTAGAAAAATGAATATTGGTCATTATTTTTCTCTTGTATGCTTTTTTCCAATAATACATACCTTTGTTTTTATTTTTTATTTGAAGTGTATCATCTATAAAATTGGTTTCCTGAACTTTCATCTATTTCAATTAAATGAAAAATACCCAGTATTTTAATAAGAATACATCTTTACCATTTATTATATTACTTTTGTTTATTTCAAATATGGAATAGCTTCAAGTTATAGTCCTTTAACATTTTACTTGCCTCTAATAATTTGCAATACTGTGTTCTATATTTTATTTTTTAACTGAGTTACAGTTTTCATCTGAAATGTAAAGTTTAGTTGTTTTCGTATATGTTAGGGAAACAAAAACTAACTTAAAATTATAATGGAAAGTTTCATTTCCTAGAGGCTTTTTTCTTAAAAAATCTGAAGTATTTCACCTGTACAGCAAAGGAAAATAGTGTGTCTTAAAATATTAAAAAAAAATTCCACATTGAAACATAATCATGAACACTTTTGGTTTCTACTTACCTTAAGTGAAGTTACTTCTGAGTGTTCCTGAATTTCAGGTTGATTTTTAATTAAATTAGTTAATTGCTCCTCCAAATACCTCACTTTTTGTTGAAGTAGAATTTTTTCTTCTAGGACATTTTCAAGTTTTAAATTGAGTTCAAGTGACATATTCTTCACTTCTTCATTTTTGACTTGCAGTTTGGATGTAGTGTTTCTAAGTTTCTTTTCTTCTTCTTTGATTTCATTAGTTTGCAGTGATAGATCATAAAAAGACTGATCAAATATGTTGAGTTTTTGAAATATGTCATTAATTTGGCCCTTAGTCTTATGGACAAAGTCTTTAAGACCATGTCCCAACTGAAGAAGGCCATTAGCTAAAATTTTTACATCATCTAACATAGCGAATCTTGATTTTGGCTGTGGAGATATAGAACCAAATGATGGATAGTCTTGGTCAATTCTGGAAGAAATAACTAGAGGAACAATAAAAAGAAAGAGCTTAATCGTGTACATTTTTATCTTAAGTATTCACTTTTAAGCAATTTTGGACTAATTATCTCCTGTAAGGAGACCTAGATTTCTAAACTCTCTGTATACCACTATTTGCCACATAAACGGGTAAGGTTGGCAGGTAAATGTAGTTAATCATTAAGTTGTGTAAACTTGTACGAATGTAACCTTTCACAATGAGTTAGATCAATGCTAAGTGAAATCAAAGAAATGAGTAACTAACTTAATAGGTAATTCTAAATTACTACTGTGTTTAATTTTGCTCTATTATGAGTTGCATTTTAAGTGTTTTTGAAAGCTTATTTTTGTTAGTCATGATGTTTAGAGATTTAAAAGTAAACACCAAACTCTTTTGACTGATAAATTCATCATTAAAGTTGAGAAGAATTAATGAATTAAATATGCATTTCCCAAATTGTATTTTAGTTTTTGAGGAAACAGTGATCTGTCTCCTAAAATTAATGCCTTCTCTGTGAAGCCTTCCTCCACTTTAAAATTCTTAATGGTTAATTTACAAAATAAACCATTTCTAAATATCTACTCTTAGAAACACTTCTTCCAGGTATCAAATAGAGACCTTTTCTTTTGATGAATTAGAATTAAGGGCTTTGGATATAGAATGTTTACAGTAGAGGCGTATACTGCTGTGGTAGGTAGAGTGTGATTATGGAGAGAGGCGGGCTGAATTGGAATGCTCTGCTGTTCGTCAGCTGCGTGACTCTTGGTCTAACTACTTAGCTTTTCTGTATCTCTTTGTTTTTGTCTCTCAAGTGAAGTAAAATATCTACTTTATTGGGTTGTATAAAGATTAAAAATTAACGTTTTTAAAGCACTTAGAACACTACCTGGTGTTTAGTAAACATTCCACAGGATTATATATTAGCTTTTTTTTTGTTAATTAGAAACAATTCATTTATGTACATACTGTAATAAATATTATCTAATCTCATGTTAAGATGACATAAGTTGGGAAATTTTGCTTGAATATATGTTTTCTTGGACCTTAATGTAGTACAAGGAATTACGCCTTTTGTTTAGCCTGTGTATATTTTTTCTAAGTACCCAACACAGAATCATGTAAATATTTCTGTTAAGAGAAATAAAGAATGCAGTTAAATAAAAATGTACAAATACTTCCACTGATGAAGAAGGAAAACAAATTTTTTCTTATAGTTTATTTTCATTTTGCTCTTACTAGTGGTCCATGTTATGGAATTATAAAAGCCTATGTTGAACTAGTGAACAAATTTGAATTTTCTCCCTCTTTTAAAGGGAAAAGTTAGTGTTGTTATCATTGGTCATGCAGGACATATTTCGAAACTTCTCTTAACTAAACTGTCTACTTTTCTGGCTTAGAACTATTGACCCTGATGTTTTATCTGCTTTCTTGTTGAAAGCCAACTTCTCATCTCTGTTGTACCATAAGCTATTTATTGGCAAGATCTATATCTGTTTTTAATTTATATAGTTTACAGCACTTTAGTACAATGTCACATATTCTTGGTTTACAGTATATTGTGTCTGGGTAGAAATATTTGGATAATTTTTAATAGTAGTTTACCATGTTATTGAATATAATTAAATAATTTGCCTAATTACAAGTGATGGAAGAGTCTCAATGTGTTGGAGACTACTTGTTGGAGAAATAATAAATATTTATTGAATTAGTAATAGAATGATGCACTCATCACATGGCAGTTTTCCAAGCATTTATTTTATATATAGTAGATGTTCACTCCTTTTTGATATAGGAGATTCTTTTTAGAGAAAGAAATTTGGAAAGTACCTCCTTCCAATGCATGTAGTAATTGGACATTAATACCAAAGAGAGGCTGCGTGAAGGAATTTTCTTCCATTTGGGTTATTGTACTATGATATTAACCTTTTTTGCACAATGTAGACAATTCCTTACTTGTAACACTAACAGATAGATTGGAGGAATGTCACATATTCTTGGTTTATAGTATATTGTGTCTGGGTAGAAATATTTGGATAATTTTTAATAGTAGTTTAACATGTTACTGAATATAATTAAACAGTTTGCCTAATTACAAGTGATGGAAGAGTCTCGACATGGGAAATGTAATGAAAGTAGTAATTTTATAAATGGTTTTACATTTATCTTTCAGTGCTTCCTGTGTGAGTACCCATTATTAAAGGCAGAACCTACTCTTTGTATGAACTTGTACCTGTTTAAATAGAGGCCTGATCAAATATAATCAGTAATGTTATAAAAATTTAAAATTTTTATGCAAAGGAAAGTAAGAGATAAGCAAAATTAGACTCTAATCTAAGGACTCCTAGTTTCGAAGAACTAATACATAAAATTTTTAGCAACTTAGAAATTTAGGACATTTAGGAGCCTTGTTTGAATTCCAAGCAAAGCAAAGTCCCACATCGTCCCACAAGTTGTGCAATCTTTCGGAGATAAAAATTCTAAATAAAACACAAGGCATTTTGTATCTTTTGAATGTAGTATCCTTTTAACTTCTTCCTTTTTAACTCTGACCATTTGTTTTTGAATTAAAATATTTGCAAGGAAGATTCTGAAAGTCACTGAGAAAAACCCATTTATAAATAGGACTGTTTATACATTAACTAAGAATAATGCCAGAACAATTCATTAGCTCCCTTTTTCTATCTTTGTTCAGAACAGTATTGTCCAGTGTAAATATAATGAGTTATATATGTAAAAAAAAAAACCCTAAAAAGAAACAAGTGAAGTTAATTTTAATAGTACATATTTTTTAAAATATTTTATTTATTTATTTTTTTAGAGAGGGGAAGGGAGGGAATAAAAGAGGGAGAGAAACATCAATGTGTGGTTACCTCTCACGTACCCCATACTGGGAACCTGGCCACTAACCCAGGCACGTGCCCTGACTGGGAATTGAACTAGAGACCCTTTAGTTTGCCAAGCCAGTGCTCAATCCACTGAGCCACACCAGGCAGGACTAATAGTATTTTTACTTAATACAATATATCAATTATTTGAACCTATGATCAATGTAAAAATATTAATTGGCATTTTATATTCTTTTTTAATGTTAAGTCCTCTGAATATACACTGGCTGGTGTGTAATTTATCTTTCAGTATATATCTGTATCTCAATTAGAACAGACACACATCAAATGCTTCATAGTCTCACTAGGCTATTTTATAGGACAGTGCAGATCTAGAAGATGAGTGATCTTTCCAGGAATAATTTTATTTATCTCACTTGTTTTCATGTTCACTATTAGTAAATGTTAAATGTTTTATGTTGAAAATACTCTCAGATATTTCAAAAACCTGTAAAAATAAAAATTCTAACTTCACTATTAACATTTTGGGGTCCGTCATGCCAGAACCCTTGGATGACTAGCTAAACAATGTTTTTTAAAGCAAAAATGGGATTGTATTATATATAGTTCATGGTATACTGTCTATATAAGTCAGTTCAAGACCATAATATTTTAAAATTTATTTGCGTATGAGTGCAGATGGATTTATCATATTCTTTTTAGTGGCTGCATGCTCTTTTATCATATGGATGCATGTTAATTTAATCAGTCCCCATCAGTGATCATTTCAGTTGTTTTCAATTTTCTAATTATGAACACTGTGCATATAAGATGGAGGCATAGGTAGATATGCTTTGCTTCCTCCCATAACCAAAAGAAGGATAACAAATTTAAAAACAAAAAATGACCAGAACTGCCAGAATATCAAACTGTATTGAAGTCCAACAACCAAGGAGTTAAAGAAGAAACATTCAGCCCTGGCTGGTGTAGCTCAGTGGATTGAGCACGGGCCTGCGAACCAAAGGATCACGGTTCAATTCCCAGTCAGCGCATGGGCTTGGGTTGCAGGCCAGTTTCCAGTAGGGGATGCATGAGAGGCAACCATACATTGATGTTTCTCTCCCTCTCTTCTTCCCTTCCCCTCTAAAGATATAAAAAAAGAAGAAGAAAGATTCATTTACTGGTAGAAAGGACAGAGATGGGAAGCCGGGGGAGAGGACATGCAGCAAGGGGAAAGACCAGGTGGGCAAGGTAGTGGCTGGTGGACTGGTCAGTCCCACATTCATGTGCTGATAAACCTGGAGGAACAACTGGGGAGTGAGACAAACTGAGCAACCCAGGGTTCCAGGGTGGTGAAACTATAGCCTCAAAACCTCTGGCTGTAAAAACCTGTGGGGGTCATGGCAGGAGAATCTCCCAGCCTCACAGGAGAGTTTATTGGGGAGACCCACAGGGTCCTAGAACATGCACAAGCCCACCCACCCAGGAATCAGCACCAGAAAGGGCCCTTTTTGCTTGTGGGTATGGAAGAAATTGACTGAAAGTGGGTGAGAGCTGAGCAACCGGCATTGTTCTCTCTCGGACCCCTCCCACACACACAGCATCACAACAAAGCAAAGTGGGTTGCCTCACCCTGGCAAATACCTAAGGCTCCACCACTTACAACATAACAGGTGCACCAACACAAAGGAATATGGCCCAAATGAATGAGCATATCAAAACTCCAGAAAAAGAACTAAGCAACATGGAAATTGCCAACCTATCAGTTACAGAGTTCAAAACACTGGTAATCAGGATGTGGTCACAGAAATGATTGAGTATGGACGCAAAATAGAGCAAGAAGTGAAGGCTATACAAAGTGAAATAAAGGAAAATATACAGAGAATCAACAGTGAAGGGAAGGAAGCTGGGGCTCAAATCAATGATTTGGAACAAAAGGAAGAAATAAACATTCAATCAGAACAGAATGAATAAACAAGAATTAAAAAAAAAATGAGAGGTTTAAGGAACTTCTGGGACAACTTTAAACATTCCAACATCTGAATCATAGAGGTGCCAGAAGGAGAAGAGGAAGACCAAGAAATTGAAAATTTATTTGAAAAAATAATGAAGGAAAACTCTCCCAATCTGGTGAAGGAAATAGACTTCCAGGAAGTCCAGGAAGCTCAGAGAGTCCCAAAGAAGTTGGACCCAAGGAGGAACACACCAAGGCACATCATAATTACATTACCCAAGTTTAAAGATATGGAGAGAATCTTAAAAGCAGCAAGAGATAAGGAGACAATCACCTACAAAGGAGTTCCCATAGGACTATCAGGTGATTTCTCAAAAGAAACCTTGCAGGGAAGAAGGGGCTAGAAAGAAATATTTGAAGTCATGAAAGGCAAGGACCTACATCCAAGATTGCTCTATCCAGCAAAGCTATTATTTAGAATGGAAGGGCAGATAAAGTGCTTCCCAGATACGGTCAAGTTAAAAGGACCAAAGCTTTATTATATGAAATGTTAAAGGAATTTATCTAAGAAAAAGAAGAACATCAAAAATATGTACAGTAAAATAACCACAAACTCACAACTACATAAAAAACAAACTAAGCAAACAACTAGAACAGTAACAGAATCACAGAAATAGAAATCCCATGGAGGGTTATCAGAAGGGAGGGAAGTGGGAAGAATAGGGAAAAGGCACAGGGAAGCATAATTGGTAGGTACAAAGTAGACGGGGAGGTTAAGAATACTATGGGAAATGGAGAAGCCAAAGAACTTCTATGTACAACCCATGGACATGAGCTAAGGGGGAGGACTGCTGGTGGGAGGGGGAACCAGGGAAGAGTGAATAAAGGGGAGAAAAAATATGGGGCAACTGTATTAGTTGTTTTAAGTATCAATAAAATATACTTAAAAAACAAATACTATACATAGAAAATGTCTTTCTCTATGTGTATGAATATTTTCATACAATATGTTTATAGATGTTGACCATTATTTTTTCTTTATTTTTATTGTTGACACTATACCATATGTTATAGATGTTGACTTTTAAATTATTATTTTTCTTGTCAGATTATCCTTCAAAAGGGTTATACTATTTACAGTCCTACCAAGAATATATGGAAGTTCTTCTTTTCCCATGGATGTTTACCAATGCTTTGAGAAAGGCAAAACACATCAATAAATAAATATTATAGGCAAATATATGTAATTTATTTTGCTAGCCATCTATTTTGCTCTGTTTGTGAAGTCTCTGAGTATAATAATAATACCCTCCATCAAACTCCTGTCCTCCCTTTTTTGTTTGTCTCTTTCTGACTAATTTGAGGAATTATTTACCTGTTTTTGATGCTCTTTGTCATACATGTAACAAACTGTTTTTCCAGTTTTTCATTTGTTTTTCTTCTGTGTTTATGTAATTACCTGCTCTATAGAGGCTTTAAAATTTGTCTTTTATCATTTTTGTGGTTAATGCTCACAAATGTCTTCCTCACCTATAAAATATGGTCTCTTTAAACCTTTTCTAGTATTTTTATTATTTAAACCACTGATTAATCTGGAATTTATTTTAGGAGAGGGTAAAATATGAATTCAACTTTTCCTCCTAAATGGCTAGTTGGCTTTCTCAATACTTCTCATTAATCTATCTTCTCCCTGCTGAATAAAATTTCTCTGAAGAAGTATTGTAAATACAAGGTAAAGGCTTACTAGATTATGTGGGAATTTATTAGTGGAGTTAGTATTAAAATGGAAAAGTATCTGTATATAATTGCATGCCTTTTGCCTTTAGAGACAAGTTGAATTTTAAAAATGTGTTGCTTACATTGTAAAGCAAGCATAGCTTATATATAATGTTCACTTTATTCCCATTTAACCTGGTATGCAAACTCCCAAAAGTGTTAAATAGCTAAATATTTGTGTGTATTCTATATTATTCAGTCATTCATTCAACATGAGACACTATTTTAGTGCTATATTGGGAATGTAGCAGTTAACTAGATAGAGAAGGTCCTTGCCTTCATGGAGTTGGGTTGTATTAAAGGGGCTACAAAAACATACAAGATGGTGGAGGGATAGGTGGAAGCTACACTAACGTACTCACAGGACCACTCTCGAATTGCAACTAAATTTAGAGAAATTTTCCTGAATAAAAAACTGAACACAGGCTGGAGAGAAGCCTTATAACCAAGGACAGACAGAAGAAATGACTTCACCATAATGAGACTCATAGGGAGGGACAAGGTGAGAATCCTAAAAGCCGTAAGAGAAAAGCAAGTAGTTACATAAAAGGGAGCACCAATTAGACTGTCATCTGATTTTTCAACAGAAACATTTCAGGCCAGAAGGGAGTGGTATGAAATATTCAAGGTGATGAAAAGCAAAGACTTACAACCAAGGCTACTTTACCCAGCAAGGCTATCATTTAAAATCCAAAGAGAAATGAGGAGCTTCTCAGGCAAGAAAAACCTGAAGGAGTTTGTTAACACCAAACCAGTACTGCAACAAGTGTTAAAGGGCTTGCTTGAAGAAGGAGGAGAAGGAGTGGGAAGAGAAGGATGAGGGAGAGGGAAATAAAAGAAAAACAGAGGAAAGTAGTCTAACAATAAAGTGGCACTAATATGTATCTCTCAGTAATCACCTTAAATGTATATGGCTTAAATGCTCCAACCAAAAGACATAGGGTAGCTGAATGGATAAGAAAACAAGACCCATATATACATACAACCTCCAAGAGACTCACCTCAGATTGAAAGATACACACAGACTAAAAGTAAACGGATAGAAAAAGATATTTCATGCAAATGGAAAGGAAAAAAAGACTGGGGTAGCAGTACTTATGTTGACAAAATAGACTTGAGAACCAAGGCTGTAGTGAGAAGGACGCTACATATTGATAAAGTGATTCTTAGTATGGGAAAATGATCTATAAGATTGAAAAGATGAAAAACCTTATAGTCTTGAATTTGAATTTGAAATATCAATATGAATTCAAGATATGTTTCATGGCAAAAGCATTTCTCCATAACTTTTTACACTGTAATAGCCTAGAAACCATGGGCAACTCACAATGAGAGTCCAGACTGTGGCTTGGAAAAACATTTGTCATTCAGAGAACTATAGCTCGTTGGCAAAATGGCTGATTCCAGATCTGGGGAGAAGGTGTATAAGAAGAGCTGGGAATATCTTGTCCTAATGGACAGCGAGAAGTCATGAGAGACTGCTATCACTGAATCAGAAGGATTCAGGAGCCAGCTTGAATTGGCCTTTTAATTTGCCAAGGATGGCACAATTTAAACACCAATAAAGATAATAACTGCAATGTATTGAAATCTGTTAATTTATATGTTTGCTCCATGAGTTTATAAGTGATGCTAAGAAAAGAGTGATTATTTTGAAAACTGGCAAATAATTGAAAAGAATCAAGCATTTATTCCTGCCTCTCATATGATAACTTACTGGCTAAGAAAATAGTAGATGAGGAAAACTGCTCTTCATAGAGATGTTCCAGCTACTAAATAAAGAATGAATTTCCAAATATCTTTTGGCAACCCCTTATTAATTAATTTAGTCATTAATCACCAATGTCCACTAATTGCACAAAAAGAGATACAACAACCAAACATTTCCTTCCTGATAGTAAAACACAGTACTATTTATTGAGTGATCTTGCCAAAAAAAAATTTGAATCTAAATATTACCAATACTCTAGATCCAACTGCCAATGTACAGAAAACACAAGGGAACATGTTAAATGTCACTACTGGCATGCAACCAATAAAATAGAGCCTCTGGAAAAATCTACACAAAAATAATGCAATTTCTTCAAAAAATATATTGTAGAGGCAGAAGATGAAAAGACTTCCCACAGTCAACTATGCTTTTGTCTCCCAGCTTCTGCATACCTCTCACAACACTACATTGTTTTGAAATGGTCTGTTTATAGGCATTTTTTCCCATCAGACTGTATGCTCCTCAAGACCGAGGATGGCTTTTTAATCTTTATTTCCCTGGTGCAGAATCAATAAGTATTTCCTATACAAAATTTTTTTGATGACTTCAGTGGTTAGTCATAGTCATCTTTGATCTTTAGTTCTTTTATTAGGAAACTGACTGATCATAACCTTGTCGTATTTGCTGTTCGCACTTCTGACTATTTGGAACATGACAGACTCTTCTCCATTTCTTTCGTGATTTTCAGATTTTATGCTTGTTGTCATACACACCCATCCTCCCACCACAGAAACTACTTTATGCCTTTTTCTAATTACAAGGATTATATATTCTCACTGTAAAAAATTTCAAACAAGTATAAAAAAGAAACTAGAGCTATCACTACTAACCACTATGAACATTTCAGAAATATCCTTCCCCCCTCCAAATTTCTAAAAGTAAGGTGATGCCACTATATATCCTGCTCTGGAACCTACTATTTTTTAATCCAACATGCTGGATATCTCCTTCTACATGAATGAATACTACTGTACATTGTCATTTTGGGGGCTCCATGCTATTCCTTATTAATATATTCATTTAATTTTAATACAGTACCAATGAGCATTTTATTTCCTTACAATTATTTGTAATTATAGTGAATTATAGTGAAAAAATGTAGTGAATTTCTTTTAAACACCATTTGTACATGTGTGTAGTTTTCTCCTTAGACTAATGACAGGTTTGTTGAATCAAAGGGTGTGTTCATTTCAAGTTTCTCTATTGCCCTAATGTCTTCCAGAAAATTTAACCTATTTTCTATGCTCTAGCAGTTCATTAGCAGGGTTTTTTATACTCGAAGTTTTGTTTATCAACTCTCAACATTAGTCTTCAGGTAGGGTAACTCTCATTCTTTTTCTCTTTTAGCTCTTTCTTTTGGTGAATTATTTCTCCTGTGTGTTAAAATATTTTTTGAGTTATTTTCCCTCTGTTTTGGCAGCAGGGACTATCAAGGTTGTGTAAGATGCAAGATTATAAACTGGACATGTAGTCAAATGGAGAGTAGTATGTGATTGTCTCATAGTGACTTACATATTGCTGTACTTCCATATTGTCATACATGTTTTTAAATAATAATTTGTAATATTATACCACTTAAATCCTTGATCACATTTACATAAAAGCTTCATTTAGAAATGTCATCCTATTTAAACATGCATGGAGGAAATAAGATAATATTTGAACTGTCTTTTAATTTCTCAGTAATGTTTCAGTCCATACTCATTTATTTCCTGAAAGCCTCTTGTAGAGGAAAGAACGTGTGTTGAGAAGTCTGACTGACCTGTACTCTGATTTCAGCTCTGCTACTTACTTGGTTGTACGTCAAAATTACTTAACTTTTCTGGGCCTCAATTCATTTGCAAAATCGGGATATATTTGACTGCCGTCTGTTTAAATGATTGTACGTGGATATACTTAGCATAGTGGCTAGCAAATATTAGTAATTCAGTATTTGTTCATCTATTTTGTGACATGTAGTGATAGTTTTTTCAGATATGTATTTACCATCATGTATACTATTGTCTTCACAGAAATCTTCTCTACATATACCCTCAGAGTCTCAATTTTGCCAATCGTCAAGGTTCTGCCAGAAATATAACGGTGAAAGTCCAGTTTATGTATGGGGAGGATCCGAGCAATGCCATGCCGGTAAGATATGTTTTTTACTTTTCCTGTTCTTTGTATGTAGCTCATATAGACTTTGTTTTGGAGGTAGTATTACTTAGTTGGAACCTCTAAGCTGGAAATTAATGTGATTTAAAAAAAAATTCTAACTGTATTACTTTTCATGCAGATAGTAATAAATTTACTCGAAGTCTTATTTATTGAGGATTCGGTAAATGGAAGGCACTCCCAGAGATACAAAGATGAATAAGACTTGTACTCTAGAGGATATGAGACAAGTGCATAAAATTTTAAAATGTTGACTTTCAAAAGAGGGTCAGATCAGAATTACCTAGGGAACTCTAACAAAGCACAGATAACTTTCCTGTATCTTGGCGTCTGTGATTCTGATTCTCCTTATTTAGACTGAAAGGCAAGGCAAGGGAGGTGGAAAGTAATGGGCTGTGGTATAGTTTGAAGATGTTCTCCTGGTGATTCTAATATGTATGGTTCTTACCATCTTTGTTAAGAAACTCTGGTCATCACTCTCAACCTTGGCTGCATATTATACTCACCTGGGGAGCATTAAAAAAATATCAATGTCCAGACTGAATCTCATTCCAGTGAAATTATAATCTCTGGGTGTGGGAACCAGGCAGGTATCAGTATTTTAAAGTCTCCCCCAGCAATTACATTTTGCATCCAGTATTGAGAACCAAGGTATGTGCTAATTATAACAGATTGATATAGGGATTTAAAGGCATAGGTGTTCACTGATAGGAGAGAATGCCTTAAAGTTAGTGAAAACGTGAATGGTAATGGGTCTAGATAGTGGGGGAAAGAAAGCAATTAAAGTTGGGGAATGTCCTTCAATGGAGGTGCAGGAGTGAGTTGCCGGTAAACCAGAGCAATGGAAGCTGAGTCAAAAATAGTACATTGAGGCCAGACTGGGGAGGTTCTTGATTGTCCAAATTGTGATTCAATATTTGTGGGATACTAATAAATGCAAGTTGCACAAAAGTAGATTTTTGGCTCAACTTGAAGTTAGTAACATATGGAATAGGAGAACAACTGTCACTGCAGATGTTCTACTTCTGACAACCCTAGCGAAATGCAAATGAGCTAAGAGTAGATACATTGTTAACAGTTTTATTTTAGCCTTCTGTGTCAGTCATTTGAATCAAGTTCTGGCTTTCTAACCAGGAAAGCTGTATCTTTTTTTCTTTCCCATTGCCTCAATGTCATCAGCATTTTTAGATCTTGAAAACAGCAAACACAAATTATTCATCTTTGTATTCTATGGCAACTATTCCAGATCCTTGCATATAATACATGTTGAATAAATATTTGTTGAATAAATATAGAATTTATTTTTGAGGTTTGAATTAGCATTTCATACTCTTTACTAGCTCTGTATTTCTGCTGAAGGAATGAATGCTATAGTCGATGAGAAGATACTGGCTTGTAAAAATAGATGCTTTGTTACCTTATATCTGAATTGCCATATAAATTTGAGGTTATGACAAATGTAATATATGTAAAATAATCTGTTTTATTGTTTGCCTAACAAACTCTTCCTTGTCGTAGCATCTCTATGGCCTCCTCTGCAGATCCCTAGCTGCATCCAGCCCCATTGGCAGTTAGGCCACTCCCTCTCTTGATGCTACCATAGCATCTTCTCCCTTCTTTTATGGACCTAATCACTTTATGATTATGTGTTTATTTCTTCATCATGTCCACTAGACTGTGAGCTCCTTGAGGGCAGGGACCACGTCTCACTCATATTTATATCTTGATGCCTATCTTAGTGCTTGGCACATAATTGGTGCTTAGTTCTTGATGGATTATTGATGTGCTTATTGATGAAGGATTAAAATTACATGCCAAATGGTTGAAAAAGAAACACTTTCCGCTATATATCACTCATGTTATAAAAGCAAGTGAGATACTTTGTGGAAAATGATAGATAGCTTCTCAGAGGGAAAAAATCTACTGTATTCCTTTATTTGTGTATTATTGGCCATATGAAAATATAATACTTTTATGTTCATGTGAGTGGTTGGTTTGAAAGCATGTATAAATGCACATCTTGCTTGCTTATTTTTTAAAAAAATAAAGACTAAGGTAATTTTTTGATCATATAATGTCAAATGATAAACTCTAATTCTGGCACTGGAAAAACATTTTATAAAAAACATAGTATTCTTAGCAAACCGATAAAATTGGAGTTATCTAGGAAAGTTGTAATTATCACACTTTACTTACCCTTAAAGTAAAAAGACCTGCTTGAGATACTGCAGAATGAGACAAAATACCTGTTTAGTATGTTCCTTTTATTTTGGGATGGTGCTAGTTAGTTAATTCCCTTGTATAAGGAATACACTTTGAGTTGTTTTACCAGTTGCATTGATGGAAGTCTGATGGCATGTCTGCAGTACCTATTCATGCACATGCAGAGATGGCTGGCTAGACGTGGGAGTTTAATCTATGGCTAGATAACGTTGTAAACCTAACTGTCTCATCTACCCAGGAATCAAGCCACGACCATGACATTAGGCTATGGTTCTAATGGACTGCCTGAATATTCCACCGCTTGCTGTTAGAATTCAAGAGGCACATATATAAGACTATAATATTTTACTGCTAAACCTCCCAAAGTAGTATTGTATTTTTTAATGTGGTGGATTTTTTTTAACACATGTATAAGATTTCAAAATGTTGTTCCCCTTCCATGTAGAGTAGCTTGCAGGGAGTACTGAAAGCAAAGGATACCTAAAATAGGATTAAAAACAAAAGATTTTATTTATTTATTTTTAGAGAGAAGGGAAGGAAGGGAGAAAGAGAGGGAGAGAAACATTTATGTGCGAGAGAGATACACTGATTGGCTGCTTCTTGCATGCCCCCGACTGGGGACCTGGCCTCTAACCCAGGCACATGCCCTGGCTGGGAATCCAACTGGTGACCTTTGGGTTCACAGGCGGGCACTCAGTCCACTGAGCCAAACCAGCCAGGGCTAAATAGGGTTTTTAAATATCATTTATAAATAATATATGTTTGACTTTCAGCATGACTGCTGTGTTAGTGAAGAAGCCACCAATTTGTATGGTAGATATATGCCACCATTCTAGGACCATATTTCTTACATAAATTTCAAATGATGTGCTACATCCAGATTTTAAAATGAAATCTTCACCTTCTTAAAAAAGAAAGAAATGTATCTTATTGCCCAATAGATATGAATATAATGGATAGAAATTTTTTGAATGTTTGAATGTCAGATGGGTCTGTAAATTTAGAATTAAGCAGTTGAACTTATTAATGAACGTCAGTAGGCACATTGTTCTTCATTGGGCTGATTTTTGCCCGTTGTTCTCAAATAGTTATTAAATCAGACAAATTCTTACATAGATATGAAACATCCAGCATTTATTACAACAAAGTTTCAACGTGCTGTTATTTGTTACAGGTAATCTTTGGTAAATCTAGCTGTTCAGAATTTTCAAAGGAAGCCTATACAGCCGTAGTATATCATAACAGGTACTGAATTCAAATATTTCTTTCAAAGTTACTCACTCCTCACTGGCATTGTTAGCACTCACGTTAGTGTGTTTACCAAATGCTTTGCTGCACTGAATGTGCAAATTCAAGACAGCTGACATCAAAGTTATAATTTTCAACATGGAGATCCACATTTTCCATAGACATCTCAAATATAAGACTTTATACACAAAACATCTCTTCTATCAAATTCTCTGACCCTTTCATTTTTGTTATATTATTATTATTGACTATCTTTGTGGCTTCTGGTCCTTTGGTCTTTCCCTATTATTTTCCCTTAACACTTTGCACCTTTACTTGACTGTTTACTAAGCTTGAACCTATTAGTTAAAGTGATGGTATTTTCAACATCAAATAATCCTTTGATTTAGTGCCTTTCCGTTTTACTTCTTTGAGAAATCATTAATTTTGAATAACCTTTTATTTCTGCTTTTGTTCTTTCTTTTTTAATTGAATGCTAGTGGAGAAAAAGCACAAAGTTATACAATTCAGGACTATCACATTATTTTATCATATGATGGGGCTATATTAATTCATTTTTATTGTATTTTATCTTCTCTTGGCTCCAAAAGATTACTCTTTGGTAATCTTGTGTCACCACTTTTTTAAACCCTATCTCTAATTTTGCAAGAGCTGATTTAAGTTTCCCCCCGCTTCCTCTAACTCCTACTTCTTTGGATTGCTTTACCCTTGGCTTTCCTAATTTAAGTTGATTGAGTCCATCCCCTTGAGATCCATGAACTTTTCTGCTCCTCACCTCAAATTATCTTCATACTGCTCGGCCTCTCCTTCTGTTTGAGAGCAGTAATGGCCCACATCCTGCTCAATGGGAATGTTCACTTCTCCTGTCAAACAGTCTTACCACCGTCTTCCAGAACACGACTTCATCAGTTATTCCTTCTCTTGCGCTATCAGTTCCTGTTTCATTAGCTCCATCTCTCATTGTTAAAAATAAGCTTGTTTCGTATTCTAGAAAAACAAAACAAAGGGCTATGCAGTGCTCTTGTGTAGCATGGTTTTTCCTTGCCCTCTTTAAAACTTTCTTCTTTCTCACCTTTATGGTTTGAACACTTCTTCTCTCCCACAGTAATTATTCCTTCTATTTTTTTCCTTTTTCTTTTAAGGATAGACATTCCAGACAAAACACTAAGGTTTTGTCCTTAGTATAATATTCTCTTCCTAAATCATTTTATATGCATTTCTCAGAGTTATATTCAGTGAAAATGCTACTACTTTTACCTTTATATGGACTGTCACAGCTTTTTTCTTCAGTCGTGACCTTCAGTCTGAGACACAAACAGGTATTTTCAGTGGCCTGTTGGGCATATTTATTTGGGTTCCCTGCTGCCTTCTCAGTTTCCATGTGTTATCCCTGGCCGCCTTCTAGACCCTGTCTCTGTCTGTTCATTTTTAGTAATAGTACCACCAATTTTTCAGTCCTCTGACTCAAACTTTAACATATCCTTGCCTTCATTTTTTCTTTTCTCTAATATTCAGTCATCTTTTACATCTTGATGATTTTCTTTCTGCCTCATCTCCAAACATACTCTGTGCTGTCCTGTTTCTGGGTCTTTCTTGGATCTTTAATTATATACTGCTTCTCTCTACTTACTGAACTTTGACTCATTCTTTAAGGCCCATGTTATATATCTCTTCCTAAATACAATTCCCTGATCTAAAACTTTAAGTAATCTATTGAACTCTGTTGTTGAAGCATTTAACCTTATATGCTCTATACCAGGGGCTAGCAAACTTTTTTTTCACAAAGGGCCAAATAGTACATATTCAGGCCCTGTGAGCCACATGGTCTCTGTTGCAGCCACGCAGCCCTACTGTTGTAGCACAAAAGCTGCCATCAACAGTGAGTAAAATGGCAAAGGAATGGGCATGGCTGTCTTCCAATAAAATTTTATTTATGGATACTGGAATTTAAATTTCATGTAACATTTAAAGTGAAATATTATTCTTTTGATGATTTTAACCATTTAAAAATATAAAAACCATTCTTAGTTCGTAGTTTTTATATAAAACCAGGCAGTTGACTGGATTTGGTCTGTGGGCCATAGTTTGCCAACCCCTGTTTTATAGCGTAGCTATTGTTGTATGTGTGTCTTACTTATATTTCTACTAAGTTATATATATTTTTCAGGGTAACTATTTTTTTATGTTAATCTTTAAAGCCACCACCAAAGTAATACAATGCCTAACCTAAAGGCAGGCCGTTTACTTGCTAACGAATAACTAACTGGTAGATATTTAATTTTCCATAAGTCTTTACATAATGTAATTTCAGGAAAGAGATGAACTAAAACACTGAATAGGAAAGATACTGAGAAAGTAATAATTTCTAAAAATATATTCATTTGTGGCTAAGTCTTTATTTTTGTTGCTCTTAGCATTAGTAAAATTAAAATGAGAGTACTGCCTAACGTTACTAGTAAATTCACCTTTCTCATAATTTACTGGCGACTAGTGAGATCAGTAATAAGATGTACAGCATCTTTTATTCACCAAAGTCATCAAATTATCCAATAGCTGGCATTACCTGTCTTTCTGGTGATTATTAGAAGCCTCATTCCACTTACTATTTCTGTGATCAAATGTACACCTGTTAGCATTTTTTAGGCTTATTTGAGAAGGTTATTTGACCTACTAGCATCAGAGAAAAAAAACTCTAGTTGGTTTTTGGTGGGACAGCCTTCACTTTAAAAGTAGTAGGAGCTATATGGTTTGGATGCATTTTCATTGAAGATAACTCTGAGAGATACGAACTGAACATGGAAAATTGGGATGTTAAGGCTCTATCCTTTTTTAAGTCTATATCATAAACAGCAGCCATGCTTTCCTATACAAATTCTCAATGAATATTAAGCTGAAAATTTCATTAGTTTGATCAAACATGGTAATTACTATATTCTTACAGTGGCTGGAGGCACTTCTAATATGTGGGACAAATGTAACTCGTGGTTGTTCCCTGATTTTTTTTTTCTTTTCTTTGAGCCGTTAGTCAGTAATACTAGTCCATGTTTTGGTAACATTATTCTTTGCCAATGGGATAATTGATGCAAGACAGTTCATAGAGAGCCCGACTTGATATTAATTGCCTAACAATACCTTTTTTTCTTTTTTTACAAAAGGATAATATAAATTAGTCTTAAGTTGAAGCTGTACTCCTGTAACAGAAAAATGTTTTTTATGGTATGGTTTTAAAATATACACTTACAAAAATTTTATATTACTTATTATGTGATTTGTATCAGAACTGATTTCTAAATATAGAAAGCCTTTCCCTAGTCTCCTCTTTAATAGTTTCCAATCTAATGACGATCTCAGCGTCACGGTGGTAATTATTAATTAATTTCCAAAAATGGGATTATACCACCCATTAATCAAAGTGAGAGGAGAAACTTTAGAAACATTGATAGCTCCCTCATCTGGAAGGAGGAGTTAGTTTACTTCTTTGGGAATAAAGAAAAATTAAGCATGAATCTTGAAATTAATTTTAAAATGACTCAAATATGCAAATGCAATGGTTATTTATTTTGGACAATTTATTGACTATTTATCTGGTTTTTTTTGTATGAAGGTCTCCTGATTTTCATGAAGAAATCAAAGTTAAACTGCCTGCTACTCTAACTGACCATCATCACTTGCTTTTTACTTTTTATCATGTTAGTTGTCAACAAAAACAAAATACACCTCTTGAAACTCCTGTTGGATATACAGTAAGTATATTTTTGTTAAATACTTAGCTCTTTGATCTTAAAAATAAGTAAATATTTTAAGATATAGTTGGTATATTTCTTATCTGATCCCCCACATTGGTTAGGAAGAATCACTGTAACAAGAAAATGCTCGTTATATGATTAATTGACTAACATGTCTAAACACTTTGGTGTTAGTCCTGATTATTGTGTGTTTACCCCACAGTACAATATAAATATAATGGCTTTATGGGTTCTTCAGAAAAGTATACTTTAAATGTGAAATGATTTAAAGGCCTTTGGCTATTAAATACATTTTTTCTATAACTAAACGCAATTAAACCCTTGAGTTAGTTAGTTAGTTAGTTAGTTTATTTATTTAATTATTTTGGGGGAGAGGAGAAGGGAGGGAGAGAGTAAGGGAGGAAAACATCTATGAGAAAGAGAAATATTGATCGGTTGCCTCTTGCACGCACCCTGACGGTGAACCAAACCCACAACCTAGGGATGTGTCCTGACTGAGAATTGAACAGGTGACCCCTCACTTTGTGGGAGGATGCCCAGCCAACTGAGCTGCACTGGTCAGGGCATAAACTTGTGAGTATTATTTGAAAATCATTATAATCAAATTGCGAAAGTAAACCTAAGGTGAAGGACATGGTATATATTATACTATCACAATTTTGTCAGAAAGGTCATGCTTCCACTCCAAAGAGAAAAGTCAATATTTGATTAATTTTTTTGTCTCTTGCAGTTTGTGACATGAATTTTCCTAAATGCAAGAAAATAAATTTATGTACATGCTTTAAAATTTTCTTTTCAACATTCATATCTAATCAAGTCTTTTTTTCTTATTTACATTTACACTATTATTCCAATTTAAAATTGGTAACACTTTGTGGTCCTTTTCTACTACAACTTTCCCTTGGCTAATATGGACCTTCTATAAATTTAAATGTTGAATAGTTAGTATTTATAATGTTTTATGGACCATCCGTAATAAAATAATGTTAGGAAACTTCGGAGAGGGCTCATTAAATCCCTTTGGTGTTTGGGGATGTGAGACAAATGTGACTCATATCAAGTTCTTAAAGCAGATTTTCCAAGTAATTGCTTTTGTAACAAACATATTTAAATGAATATTGTTTTCTTTTTTTAATTTAAAAGTGGATACCAATGCTTCAGAATGGACGATTAAAGACTGGACAGTTTTGCTTACCAGTCTCACTAGAAAAACCACCGCAGGCTTATTCGGTACTATCTCCTGAGGTCAGTATCTCTCACGTGGAAATTCCAGAGATTGAATGAAATTGCTTTCTTATTACAAAGGTGCTTTCCTTTGTAATATATAATGTAATATATACTATAATAAAATAATAATATATTTTCTTATAATTAAATGCTAGAATATTTAGAAGCTTTTATACTATTTTTAAAAATATAAATATATTCATTTTATTTTTAATTTTAATCTTTATTTAATTTTTTTCGTTACCATTTAGTCCCTTTATAATCCCCTCCCCACAGCAGTCACCACACTGTCGTCCATGCCCATGAGTCTTTTTTCCTTTTTGCTCAGTCCCTCCACCCTTTCACCTCCCTACCCCCACTAGCTGTCATCTGCTCTCCATCTGAGTCTGTCCCCATTTCCCTTGTTAGTTTAGTTTGTTCATTAGATTCCACATATGAGTGAAATCATATGGTACTTGTCTTTATCTGACTGGCTTATTTCACTTAGCATAATTTTCTCCAGGTTCATCCATAGTGTCACAAAGGGTAAAATTTTCTTCTTTTATGGCTGAGAGTGTTCCATTGTGTACATATCACATAGTTTTATCTGCTCATCTACTGACGGACACTTGGACTGCTTCCATATCTTGGCGATTGTAAATAATGCTGCAATGAACATAGGGCTGCTTATGTTCTTTTGAATTAGCATTTTGAGTTCCTTCGGATATACTCCCAGAAGTGGGATTGTTGGGTCAAAAGGCCGATCCATTTTTAATTTTTTGTGATATCTCTATACTGTCTTCCATAGTGCCTGCACCAGTCTGCATTCCCACCAACAATGGAAAAGGGTTCCCCTTTCTCCACATCCTCACTAGCCCTTGTTTGTTGATTTATTGATGATAACCAGTCTGAAAGATGTGAGATGGTATCTCATTGTGGTTTTAATTTGCATTTCTCTGATGATTAGTGATGTTGAGCATATTTTCATATGTCTATTGGCCATCTGGATGTCCTCTTTGGAGAAGTGTCTGTTTAGGTCCTTTGCCCATTTTTTAATTGGGTTGTTTGGGATTTTTTGGTGTTGAGTTTCATAAATACTTGATAAATTTTGGTTATTAACCCCTTACCAGATGTATCGGCAAATATGTTCTCCCATTCTGTGGGTTGTCTTTTATTTTCTTGATGATTTCCTTTGCTGTGCAAAACCTTTTTAGTTTGAGGTAGTCCCATTTGTTTATTTTTTCTTTTGTTTCCTTTGACTGGGGAGATATATCCAATAAAAAGTAATCTGTGAGCAATATCTGAGATTTTGCTGCCTATGTTTTCTTCTCTGATTTTTATGGTTTCAGGTCTAACATTTAAGTCTTTGGTCCATTTTGAATTTATTCTTGTGTGTGGTATAAGAACCTGGTCCGGTTTCCTTTTTTTGCACATAATCTGTCCAATTTTCCCAACACCATTTATTGAATAAACTATCTTTAGCCCATTATATACACTTGCTACCTCTGTCGAATATTAATTGACTGTAAAGATGTGGGTTTATTTCTGGGCTCCCTATTCTGTTCCATTGATCTATGTGTCTGTTTTTATGTCAGTACTAGGCTATTTTGATGACTACAGCCTTGTAGTATAGTTTCATATTAGGTAGTATGATTCCTCCTACTTTGTTCTTCTTTCTCAGGGTTGCTGTTGCTATGTGGGGCCCTTTGTGGTTCCATATAAATGTTTAAAGTATTTGTTCTAGTTCTGTGAAATATATCATTAGAATCTTGGTAGGAATTACACTGAATCTATAGATTGCTTTGGGTAGTATGGACATTTTAATGATGTTAATTCTTCCTATCCATGAACACGGTATGTGCTTCCACTTGTTTGTATCTTCAGCGTCTTTCTTTGGTGTCTTATAATTTTCCGTGTACAGGTCTTTTACGTCCTTTCTTAGGTTTATTCCTAGGTATTTTATTCTTTTTGAAACAATTGTGAATGGGATTGTTTTCTTAATTTCCCTTTCTATTAGTTCATTATTGGCATATGAAAATGCAACTGATTTCTGAATATTACTTTTGCATCCTGCTACTTTGCTGAATTTATCAGTTCTAATAGTTTCTTGGTAGAATCTTTGGGGTTTTCGGGTCATCTGTAAATAAAGACAGTTTTACTTCTTCCTTTCCAATTTGGATGCCTGTTATTTCTTCTTTTTGTTTGATAGCTGTGGCTAGGGTTTCCAGTACTATTTTTAATAAGAGAGGTAAAAGTGGACATCCCTGTCTTATTCCAGTCTTAAGGGGAATGTTTGAAGCTTTTGCATGTTGAATTGATGGTGGCAATGGGTTTGTTGTATATGGCCTATATTATGTTTAGGTATGTTCCCTGTACTCCACTTTGCTGAGAGTTTTTATCATAAATGGTTGCTGGATTTTATCAAAAGCTTTTTCTGCATCTGTTGATGTCATCATATGGTTTTTATCCTTCATTTTGTTTAAGTGGTGAATCACATTTATTGATTAGTGAATATTCTACCAAACTTGCATTCCCAGAATAAATCCCACTTGATCATGGTGTATGATGGTTTGATGCATTGTTTTATCTGGTTTACTAACATTTTGTTGAGGATTTTAACATCTATGTTCATCAGGGATACTGGTCTATAATTTTCTTTCTTTATAGTGCCTTTATCTGGTTTTGGAATTGGGATAATGCTAGCCTTGTAAAATGAGTTTGGAGCCTTCCCTCTTGAATTTTATGAAATAGTTTGAGAAGCATAGGTGTTAGTTCTTTTCAGAATGTTTGGTAAAATTAATCTGTGAAGCCATCCAGTCCAGGGCTTTTATTTGCTGTTTTTTTTTTTTTTTATTACTGCTTCAGTTTCACTAGGTATGATCTGTCTATTCAGATCCTCAAATTCTTTGTGATTTAGTTTAGGAAGATCGTATGTTTCTAGGAATTTATCCATTTCATCTAGGTTATCCAGCTTTTTGGCATATAATTGTTCATATTTTCTTACAATCCTTTGTAGTTCTTTGGTGTCAGTTATTTTTCCTCTCATTTCTGATTTTGTTTATTTGGGTCCTTTCTCTTTTTTTCTTGATGAGTCTGATTAAAGGTTTGTCAATCATGTTTATCTTTTCAAAGAACCAGCCCTTGTATGCATTGATCTTTTTGTATCATTAAGCCCTTATTATTTCCTTCCTTTTACTCACTTTAGGCTATGAATTTCCCTCTTAGGATTGCTTTCCCAATGTCCCACAAATTTTGTATTGTTATGTCCTCATTTTTGCTTGTTTCAAGGTATCTTTTGATTTCTTCCTTGATCTTGTTGACTCATTTATTGTATAATAGCCTGCTATTTAGCTTCCATGTGTTTGTGTGTTTTTCAGTGTTATTCTTATGATTGCTTTCTAGTTTCGTGGCATTGTGGTCAGAGAAGATGCTTGATATGATTTAAATCTTAAATTTATTGAGACTCGTTTTGTTTCCTAACATGTGGTCAACCCTAGAAGATGTTCCATGTGCCCTTGAAAAGTATATATATTTTGCTGGCTTTGGGGTGAAATGCTCTGAAGATATCAATTAAATCCAATTGAGGTAGTGTGCTGTTTAAGGCCACTGTCTTCTTATTGGTTTTCTGCCTGGAAGATCTATCCACTGAAGTCAATGGGGTGTTAAAATTCCCCACTGTGACTGTAATTCTGTTGGTCTCTCCCTTTATATCCATCAAGAATTTCTTTACATATTTAGGTGCTTCTATGTTGAATGCGTAAATGTTTATTAGGGTTATTTCCTCTTGTTGGATTCTTCCCTTTATCATTATGTAGTGTCCTCCTTTGTCTCTCACTGTATTTTAAAGTTTTACTATATTTATGTTTTAAAGTTTATATTGTCAAATATAAGTAGCACCCCATCCCAACTTTTTTTTTCTTTTCCATTTACATGAAATGTCTTTTTCCATCTGTTTACTTTTAGTCTGTGTGCATCTTTCAGTCTGAGATGGTTCTCTTGGAGGCAGCATATAGATGGGTCTCGTTTTCTTATCCATTCAGCTACCCTATATCTTTGGTAGGCATATTTATGCCATTTACATTTAAGGTGATTATTAATATATACATATTTAATGCCATTTTATTGTTAGACTGTTTGCCTGTTTTTTTTCTTTTTCTTTTTCTCCTCTTCTCTTACTCCTTCTCTTCCTCCCCCTCCCTGCCTCCTTCTTCTGCTTCAAGCAAGCCCTTTAACACTTGTTGCAGTACTGGTTTGGTGCTAACAAACTCCTTCGGCTTTTTCTTGTCTGGTAAACTCCTTATTTCTCCTTCAATGTTAAATGATAGCATTGCTTTTCATCACCTTGAGTATTTCATGCCACTCTACTCTGGCCTGAAATATTTCTGTTGAGTAATCAGATGACTAGTTAGTGCCCCTTTGTACGTAACTACCTGTTTTTCTCTTGAGGCTTTTAGGACTCTCTCCTAAAATGACAAGTCTTTAAGCCTTGTCATTTTAATTATGATGTGTTTTGCTGTATGCCTCTTTGGGTCAGAGCTGGTTGGGACTCTCCGTCCGAGCTTCCTGGACTTGTGTGTCTTTTTCCTTCAGATTAGGGAAGTTTTCAGTCATTATTTCTTCAAATAGGTTCTTGATCACTTGCTCACTCTATTCTTCTAGTATTCCCATAATGAGGGTGTTGTTCTGCTTCGTGTCCAACATATTTCTTATACTCTCCTTATTTTTAAAAAATTCTTTTTTCTTTATGGTGCTCTGCCTGGGTGCTTTTTTTCTACCTTGTGTTTTAAAACACTGATTTGATCCTCTGCCTCTGCTTCATCTAACCCACTGTTTATTCCTTCCAGTGTATTATTTATATCAGATATTGCATTCTTTTTTTAATTACTTTATTATTGTTCAATTACAGTTGCCTGAATTTTCTCCCCACTGCTTCCCCCCACCCCAGCCAAACCTACTTCCCTCCCTTGCTTCCTCCCTCCCCCTTGGTTTTCTCCATGTGTCATTTATGGTAGTTCCTGAAACCCCTTCTCCCCACTGTCCCCTCCCCCATCCCCTCTGGTTATTATTAGATTGTTCTTAATTTCAATGTATCTGGTTATGTTTTGTTTGCTTTTTTCTTTTGTTGATTAGGTTCCAGTTAAAGATGAGATCATATGATATTTGTCCCTCACTGCCTGGCTTATTTCACTTTGCATTCTTTATTTCTGACTGGTCCTATTTTACAGTTTCTATGTCTTTTTTCATGTTGTTGAGTATCCTTGAAATCATTACTCTGAACTCTCTCTGATAAATTGCTCACCTCCATTTCATCTAGTTCTTTTGGAGAATTCTCTTGTTCTTTCATTTGCAGTCTCTTTCTTTTTCTTCCCATTTTGGCTGTTGCTTTGTATTTTCTGCCTTGGCTGTTAAACTAATCAGTCACTAAGCCAATCCATTGTTAAAATGATCAAGCTGTGATCAGCAGTCTGGCTTAAGCACCACAGGGTGGGACAAAGTAATTCCTGTGAGGGTTGCTATCTTTCCTCACAGGCTGATGCCATTCAGAGTAGAGAGCTCTGCCTCAGGGAGATGGCTCCTGCAGTATGGGGAGTGGCTCAGCACAGGGATCCTGGTGGCTCTTCCCTCAGTTCTGTCCCCAGAGCCACCAATACCAGACTCTCCTGAAGCGTGTCTAGCCCACTCTGCCCTCCCTTTATCAGATTCCAGGGTAAGTGACTGCAAATGAAAGTTTGTGTGTTGGCCCTTTAAGAGGCTCTCTGTGTCTCTAGCCATCTCTCCCTGGCAGACAGAAACCCTGCTGGATGTTATCTGGGTTCAGCAGGATGAACCCAGCAGGATGTTATCTGGGTTCAGCAGGATTACAGCAGGATGTTATCTGGGTTCCTTTCCAGGTCTGGTGCTGTAGACTGGGGTGCTGAGCTTGGGTGTAGACCCCACACTTCTCAGGGGGAACCCTCGACCACTAAAATATCCCTCTGGAAGATTAGCTGATGCTCGTGGGAGCCCAGCCAGCCCTCTTGCATCTCCTCCACACTGGCTGCCAGTCTTGTGGTGAAGTGGTTTCTTCTATCCGTGGTTGTAAGGCTTCTCTCCAGGTAGTGTTCCAGTGGTTATTCTGGATGATTTCTCTACAGTTTAGTTGTAACTCCAGATTGGTCCTGGGAGAAGGTTAGTGTAGCTTTCACTTACTCCTCTGCCATCTTGGATCTCAGTGTATTCATTTTAAAATTAAAGTAATGTATGAAATATAATCTTAAAGAAGAGATAAATGTGGAAAATTTTTATATTGTTACATAGATTCTTCTTTAAATAAATCCTTTTTTCTTTTAGTAGATAATATTTAACTACCATAAGGCTATAGGGAGGAGAACATATTTAAATTAATTTTTTAGAACCTTTTTGTAATTGACGATCATCTATGTGAAAATAAAATAACTGTAAACATGCTCCTTTATTTTAAGAGACATTAGCAGTTTTAATGATGACATGTGACTTAAAAGAAACAAAAACATTGGAAAAAACTCACTCAAGAGTCCATAGCCATTGTCTAAAAAGGGAAATGCATGTAAGGGAACTGATACATAACGATGACCACTGCCACTTCCACATTAATCTGAAACGTGTATTGTGACTGTTGTCCTCGTGGCATTTAGTTTCAGAATAGAATTTGGAAAGTCTTCACAAATAAATTAGTAGTGTTTTATTTTTTTCAAAAGGAAGCAATACAGTGCTATTGCTTTGACCTCATTTCTCATCACTGTCTCACTCTGCTCTTGTCACGGAGCACAGTGCCTTTGCCACTCCTCAAACAGGAAAAGGGCACTCTGCTGGCAGCGCTTTATCACGGGGCCTGTTTTCATTTCATCAGATTGCCGCCTCAGTGCCACCTCTTTAGAGAGGTTTTCTAGGTGAACTGTTTTAAGTAGCAGCCTCTACCCCTTTTTATCCTGTTACTTTACTTTATCCTCATACTACTCATCACTGACTTTAAAGATCAGGTATTTCTATTTATTTATTTAGTATAGTACCCAATGAATATAAACTCTATGAGAGTAGGAACTTTGTCTTTCTTGTGCAATGCTGTATGTACAAGTTCTTAGAATACTGCTTGTCTCATAGTAGGCAGTCAATAAATATTTGTTAGATGAATGAATAAATAAATATTTAGTAAACGAGTAAGTAGAAATTAAAAACATGACTCTCCTACTCCTTCCCAAATCTGTTATTTAGTTTTCCAGGGACACATTTTTTTTTCTAGTAAAATAAGTTAGTCTTCTGCCAGAGGTAGCATTACATTCCAAAAAGAAATATTTGCAAATGCAGATGCAAGGTTAGCTTTCTAAAGGGATGCTGGTGGTTTCTTCGTAGCTATTTTGTGAATGCTCAAATATAAAGAATGTGGTGATGATTTGGATTTGACTATACACAGATGATGTGGCTAATTGAGATGTGAGATAAACCACCTGGTTAAGTACTTAAACTTCTATATATTTTGATGATTACATTACAAGAACAGTATGTATTAACTCTATTGTTATATTTAAAGAATAGCAAATACTGTTACTTTTGGTGTTTAATTTAAAATATATGAGAGATAACTATTCAAACATTGAACTCTACGGGTCATTGCTTAATGCAATTTTGTATTTACTTTCCTGGCTGAGGTTGAGCTTTGTTTGATTCAGAAGGTCAGAGACCTCCTGATAATGTGTTAACTTCATGGAAGCACTCTCGTTAGGCAAAGCACTGGCTACAGTTCACGTGAACAGTGCCCAACATGGTTCAGTGTGTAGCTTGTACAAAATCAAGAGGCCCTTCACTCCTGCTGTTGGTTGATGAATCCTAAATCTGTATCTCTGCTCATCCATTTTTTTGCCAGTTATTTGGTAAATTAAAATGCCCGGTGCTGTCTTTTCGAGGATGTTCCACAGACAGCTCAAGCATAAAATGGCCAAAATCAGATTTGTTCTTGTTAAACAACTTTTGGAACCTTATGGTGAGTGAGAGAAAGACCTTGGCCACCAATATACCTCAACAGAGTGATGGTATTTGGGTGAATTTACCTCAGTTCAATGTCATCAGCTTTTCAGGATCAGTGCTTATTGGGCTCTAGGAAGCAGATTCCTGCTTATAAAATTCATGGAAGATTGTTGTATAGACCAGCATGGTAGTCTGTCACCAGAGTTTTCTCCTGTAGGATTATGGTATTCACTCATTGTAGTCACTTGGACCTTAAAATAGTTTTGTTTGATTGTTTGTGCCTGAAATATGTCTCAGTGGAAAATTATACATACCCTTTATCTCATGAATTAAATTTCTAAGTATTTATCCTACAGATACAGTGCATAGATATACAAAGATCAGCAAATAGGATATTTATAAACTTAACAGTGGTTACATCTATATATGGATTATTACACTTTTTAATTTATTTTTACTTTATTTAATAACATAATAAACACTCATGCATCCACCATGCAATCCAATGGATAGTGTCGGTAACTTACATCATTTATTTGTTCCTCCCCATTCCATACTTTTTCCCTCTAACTATAAAAAACTAGTTTTCTTTTTTTAAAAATTTGGGATAAATATACATAACATAAAACTTACCATTTTAAAGCATGCAGTTCTGTGGCATTAAGTATATTCACATTGTTTTAAAAACTGGTCTCATAAAACAACTTTTTAACTGACATATATGTATGACTAAAGAATACATTTTTTTACTTTGCTTATTTTATGAATTTAACAAAAAGTTACTATTCTTTATGTAATCATTTAGGTCTTGTTTTTTCCATTCAGGATTGTATCACCAAGATTTAGTGGGGGGTTTTTTTGTGTGTGTGTGATCAAAATGAAATATTCCTCTGGTCTTTTGTTGCTCTTAAAACGTAATTAGGTTTTTCCCTTGTGACTTACAGATCTCTGAATGATCTGAGGGCTGGTCCACCTCTCCAGCACCATCTTCCACCATAACTGCATCCTCATCTCTGTACTCAGAGCTTCTTCCAAACTTTTTCCTGCCTCTGGGCCTTTGAGTCATCGTGTTTCCCTCCCTGTTCCTCACAGGGCTGGATTCTTCTTGTTATCTGAATTGTATATAAAAGAGCATCTCCTCAGAAAAGTCTTTCCTCACTTCATGAATTTTCAGCCCTTCTCTCCTCCACAGTGCTGATACACTCTATTGTTCTAATCCAATTTTATTTACTTAATACTTACCACTCTCTGAAATTATTTATTTACTTGTTTTTCTCTGTCCCTACTATATGGTTGGTAAGCTGCCTGAGAGCAGACTTTATGTTTACCACGAAACCCCAGAACTTAGGAAACTAGGTAGAGACTTCAGTAAATATTTGTTGTTTGAATTAAATAGAAAAAATTTACAAAATTATTAGTATTAGCAAAAGATAAAACCTGTAAATTACCTGGGTATTGACCAAGGGTTTAATGTTTAATTAAATTTTTGTACATCCATACAATGAATGGTGCAGTAGTAAGAAGAATGATACAGATTTAAATATCCCAATAGGATATTTATAGTAAAACATAAAAATAAACAATATAGTAACAACCAAACTTAGTATACAGGTATACATCAGCAATTGTGTAGGAAGTAGTTTGGAAAATATACATCAAATTTAGCAAAGTTCTCGAAGGGGTGTGGGATTGTGAAAGATTTTGTTGTTTTTAAGCTCATATACTTGGAAAGGCAGTATAGTATAATTTCCAGGATTTTACTCTTGGCTCCCTTGCTTCCACTTGTGCGACCTTGGGTAAGTTACGTAATCGCTAAGCTATTGACTGAATTGTGTCCCCCACCCCACAAATTTGAATGCTGAAGCCCTAACCCTCACATGTGATAGACAGTATTTGGAGACCGGGATTTTGTGAGGGAATTAAGCTTATTGAGGTCGTGAGGGTGGGGTTTCATGGTAGAATTAGATAGACGTGAAAAGAGACACCAAAGATCTTGCTCTTTCTCTTATGAGGACAAAGTGAGAAATTGGCCATCTGCAAGGTAGGAAGAGGTTCTCACCAGACACTGACTGTGTTGGTGCCTTGATCTTGAACTTTCAGTCTCCAGACTGAGAAAATAAGTTTCTGTTGTTTCAGCCACCCAGAGTATGGTCTTTTATTATAGCAGCCCAGGCTGACTAAGACACTCTCTGTGCCTGAATTTTCTCATCTGTAAATTGAGGAGAATAATTAATGCTTATAATAAAGCATTATGTTGATGATTGAATGATTTAATGGTATGCAGAACATTTAGAATGATGTCAGGCACCTAGAAAGTATTACAGTAGTGTTGGCTACTATTATGCCGTTCCTTTCACCACACTGCTTGTTAGAACGCTTTGGGACAGCAGTTCTTCCTTTCGCATCAGCTCCCCTGGAGAGTTTTGCTGTGACACCAGTTGTTGAACCTCAGTCCCTCCTCCCCCCAGTGTCTGATGCAGCAAATCTGGGTTGGGGGTCAAGTATTTACATGTCTAACAAGTGCCCAGATGATGTTTGCGTTGCTGATCCTTAGTTCAGCTTTGAGAACTGCTATGTTTAAAGAAGTATGTGTTCACATTTTACTCGTGTATCCTATTTTTTTATAATTGAAAACAGTATTTTGGGTTAAAAGCGTTAGTACTGTTTCTTGTTTGAGTAGTTTCAATTCACTGACTCTTTTTCCCCAAAAAATGTTTCTAAACCTGTATTATTTGCTTCAGTAGAAACATTGCATTTTTCTACTTATTGATATTATTTAACAGGAAACTAACTTCATTTGCTTTTCTTAAGTACACATAAAAATATGAAACCATGAAAAAGAAAGCCCTTTTTTAATTTTTAGTTTTATTTGCTGAGACTTTCTGTTTTTGTCATTTGTTTCACAGAGATTCCTAATTGCTCACTGAAATTTTTTAAAATATGATGACTACTTTCAAATTCAGTCACATTTCTCATCTATCCAACATCTGTGTCATCTCAGTATTAGGTCTATTGTCTTTTTCTCATTTGAAATTTTCCAGGTTCTTGGTATAATGTGTGATTTTTTAAATTACATCATGAACATTTTGGATATTATGATTCTAGATCTTATTTATGTCTGTGTTTTAGCTGTGGGGGTGGAGACTGTTGCCAGGTAAAGGTCCACATTCCTTTGCAGTGTATTGGGGTGGGGACTTATTACTGGATGGAAGTGGGATCTCAGGCTCTCCTCTAGGCCTCTGCTGACACGTCACTGGCTGTGAGGGGGAGGGAGCTCCTTGTTACTGCTTTCCTTTTTCACTGACACCACAATTGGTGGGGGTGCCGCTGGACTGGGATTAGCTCCCCCACCTCTCTCTTCTCTGATACCATGCCATGTGTGTGAGGAGTGGGGGGAATCCAGCACCTCTTTACAGCCAGCTCAGGGTGGAGATCCAGGCTCCCCACAGCCTATGGAGGTGGGGTGGTACTGCAGTTCGTTTTTAACCAAATAGGGCAGTTATCTGTTTTGACTGAAGAGAGCAGCTTCTCTTGGAGCATTTTTTTTTGTCAGCTCCTGTGGCATTTCTGGCTCTAGCACCTAGTCCAGGATATATGAGGCAAAAATAAAACCCAGGAAATACTGCTTTATAGTTCCTCCCACCCTGCCTGCATTCTTCTGGCACCTTTCAGCCTTTATGTTTATTTTATCTTCCATGCTCAGGGTTTTCAGCAGTACTGAGCAGCCAATGGAGAGAACTGATACACTCTCTTTTAAAAATAAGATTTTATTACATAATTTTAATTAATTCCTAGCAAAAAAAAAGTTTTCTCATCTTTAAAATAAACTCCCTAGGCTTGTGAATATTTTAAAGCCCCTTTAAAACACAACAGGAGTGTCTGAAATAAGGAAAACAGAATATTATAAACCATTAAAAATGATATTATGGACATAAAAAGAGATTTCACAGTGTAATATGTGAAAAACAGGTAGCAAAATAATATTTTTGATATCACCTATGTAAGAGTGTGAATAAACATATTTGCATAGAGGATGATTTGGAGTGATATAAAAGGATATGTCTCTGGGAAGATAGAATTTTGAGTGTATATTTTCTGCTCTTTGTTCTTTGAGCCTTTTAATTCTTTTGTAGGAAACATTGATTTTATAATAAGAATAAAACATAAGTTTTACATTACTTACAATGCATAAAAATATATTTCACAGTATTTTTTCTCATTGAGATATTATAATTTTTAAATTTCTTTTCAGAGTTCATGATCACCTTAAGTAGCTGTGATCGTTGTATTTTATATCTCATAGGTTCCTCTACCTGGCATGAAATGGGTAGATAATCACAAAGGTGTTTTTAATGTTGAAGTGGTTGCTGTTTCATCTGTCCATACACAAGTAAGTGAGTTTTAATAATTTTTAATGATAAAATTTCACTTGAATGAATTGAACATATTGTCTAGTACTTCAATCAGTTTTGTTATCTGCTGTAAGATTTATGGGAGTATAAGACAGTTAAAAATGTATAGACTCAGAAGTTACTTTTTATCAACAAATTGTTAATGTCAACAAAAGAAAATATTTCACTTTTCAAAATGTTATTGACATCATTTTGAACAATGAATTAATTTTTGCCCCTGAGTTTCTGGTACATAGCAGTACTTTAGAGTTGAAAAAACATCACCCATGACTTCCAGCCAAGACGAAGGCATAAGTGGAACCACTGTGCCTCCTCACACAACCAAAATTAAGGACGAGAAAGATTTAGAAGCAATAACACAACCAGAACAGACAGAAAATTGAGCTACGGAAGTCCAACAACCATTCAACCAGACGGGTTAGAGAAGTGGAGTCAGTGGTCGGAGGAGAGGGAACTTGGCAGGAAAAGGCAGGGGCTGCCAGACCCAGGCATGCAGGTGACCTGGCGCTAGCAGACCCTGGACACAGGGAGGAAATGAGCAGGACATGCAGGGCGGTTGGCTGACAGTGGTCACACATTTGCGCATAGATAAACTAGGCAAAAACAGTTAGTGAGACAGACCGAGCAACCCAGGGCCCCAGCGATGGGAAATAAAGCCTAAAAATGCTGGTTGAAAGGTGCCGGGAGAGACTCCCAGCCTCACAGGAGAGGTCATTGGAGAGACCCAGACAGTCTTAAAATGTACATAAGCCCACCCTCCTGGGAACCAGCACCAGGGCCCAATTTGCTTGTGGGAAATGGCAGAGGGGATGCAAATCCGAGAGAGAGTGCAGAACAAGCACCATTGATCCCTCTCTGACCCCGCCCCCACAGACAGCATCACAACCCAGCAACTGGGTTGCCCCACCCTGGTGAACACCTGAGGCTCAGCCACCCATACATAACAGGCACCACCTGATCAAAAATGACTCAAACAGAAGAACAAATCAAAGCCCCAGAGCCAATACTTTTAAGTGACCAAGAGATAGCCAACCTATCAGATCCACAGTTCAAAGCACAGGTAATTAGGAAACTCACAGAACTAGTTGATTTAGGTAGCAAATTAGATGAACAAATGAAGGCTACACTAAGTGAAATGAAGGAAAATGCATAGGGAACCAATAGTGATGGAAAGAAAACTGGGACTCAAATCAATGGAGTGGACCAGAAGGAAGAAAGAAACAACCAAACAGAAAAGAATGAAGAAACAATAATTCAAAAAAATGAGGAGAGGCTTAGGAATCTCCAGGACATCTTTAAACCTTCCAACATCCAAATTATAGGAGTACCAAGAGGGGAAGAGGAAGAGCAACAAGTGGAAAAGTTATTTGAAAAAATAATAAAGGAAAACTCCCCCAATCTGGCAAAGGAAATAGACTTCCAGGAAGTCCAGGAAGTTCAGAGAGTCCCAAAGAAGTTGGATCCAAGGAGGAACACACCAAGGCACATCCTAGTTACATTAGCCAAGATTAAAATGAAGGAGAGAATCCTAGAAGCAGCAAGAGATAAGGAGATAGTTACCTACAAAGGAGTTCCCATCAGACTGTCAGCTGATTTCTCAAAAGAGACCTTGCAGGCAAGAAGGGGCTGGAAAGAAGTATTCCAAGTCATGGAAGGCAAGGACCTACATCCAAGACTGCTCTATGCAGCAAAGCTTTCATTTAGAATGGAAGGGCAGATAAAGTGTTTCTCAGATAAGGTCAAGTTCAAGGAGTTCATCATCACCAAGCCCTTATTATATGAAATGTTAAAGGGACTTATCTAAGAAAAAGGAGATAAAAAATATGAACAGTGAAAGGACAGCAAATTCACAATTATTAACAACCACACATAAAACAAAAGCAGACTAAAGAGACACCTAAAACAGGAGCGAAGCCACAGAAATGGAGATCACCTGGAAGGTTAGCAACAGGGGAGTGGGAGGAGGTGGGGAAGAAGGTACAGAGAAAAAGTATCATAGACGGTGGGGAGAAAATAGAGAGGGGGAGGGCAAGAGTAGTGTGGGAAATGTAGAAGCTAAAGAACTTACGACACATGGACATGAACTAAAGAGGGGGAATGTGGGTGGGAGGGGGTGTGCAGGCTGGAGGGGAATGAAGGAGGGAAATGGGACAACTATAATGGCATAATCAATAAAATATATTTTTTAAAAAAGCATCATCCAACATATTTCACTTCTCATAAACTCAGATATTTCAGTTGGAAAGAGTTCTTAGGGGTCATTTACTCCACATTCTTCACTGTATTTCTCGAATATGGCAAGCTCTCCTTAAAGCCTTTACTCTCTCCAGCTGGAATGCTTTTCCTCCCAACATTCGTTTCACCTCTCTTCATTAAGGCTTCTCCTCGTCTCAGAAAGGTCTTCTCTGGTGACTCTTTTAAACACAGCAGCCCCATTACTCTGTATTATCTTATCCTGCACTAACTACTGCTTTTTGCTCTAGTGCACACTCCCACTTCTGCTTTCTCTCACCCTTTCTTTGTGTGTACATATACATATATATATGCAGTTGTTTGTTGGTTCTCTCTCTCTAATCAGAATCTAAGCTTCATGAGGTCAGGGTGGTTGTTACCTGTCAAGGAAAGAGAGTTCCCTTCAAGGACCTTACAATAGGGGGAAATGTAAAAATAATTGCAATATAATAAAATTAGTAATATGTTAGACATATGAACTAAATCAAGTCAGAAGAGAGAGTTATTTGTTTAGCTGGGAACTGAGGTGTTGTATTGATAAGTAGGCACTTACCATACCGAGAGAAGAAGGTGGGCAACTCACATGATAAAAAGCAAGTGCAAAGGGATGGTAATCTGTTTAAGGACAAGCAAGTAATCTTGTGTGAATGGAAATTAAAGTGCATGGGAAATCATGATAGGTGAGAATAGAAGACCAGGTTGGTAGCAGATTATGAAGGAACTCGAATGGTTTAGAGTTTAGAGTTCAGGTAGATGGTGATTTCTAACCTAAATAGGAAACATGAGAGAAGTATATTTGGGAGCAATTGCTAAAGGAGAGAACAGCAATTGTGGAGCCATAATGAGTTTATTTTCGAGCCTGTTGAGTTCAGCATGTCTATGCATGTTAGATGACGGTGTCCTGTAGGCAGATGTAATTAGTTTGGTGTGTAAGATTGGGGCTAACAGAATAAATGTTATAGTTAAAACTATACTGGTAAACATGATTTTCCTGGGAGGAAAGGTAGAGTGGGAAGAGACAAGTTTTTAAAATGAAATTCAGGGGTTCTCCAACTTGAAAGGGGGAGGGCTGGTTTGCAGGGGTTCCCAAGGCCCCTTTAAATTTAGTGATTTTTTTTAAAACAGAGCTCACAGGACTCAGCATGTAGTCATATTCTCAGCTATGTTTTATTTTAGTGAAGTACACACAGCAAAACTGGCTAAGATAAAAGAAGTCAAGTCCAGAGGGAACAAGATGCAAGCTTCTAAGAGTCATTTCCTAGTGGAGTTGCATTGGTCAAGTTGATGATGTCTGTCAGGGAAGCATGTTACTCAGTTCCCAGGGTTTTTACTATGGACTTGTCACATAGGCACCCTCTGCCTAATGCACACCAAAATTCTTGATTTCCAGAAGGAAAGCAGGTGTTCAGCATAAACCTTATTGTTAGCACAGTTTAGGCATCCCTGTCAGTTGGAACTCGCCTGAAATCCCAGTTCCCAGGTGCCAGCCAAGGGCTCCCCTTGTGAGCCTTTCACATTAAGCTTTCTTCCATACTAGCTCTTTTCTGCACAGTGAAATATTAGCTAATATTAACATATTAGCTCTTTTCTGCACAGCGAAATAGGGAAAAATAAGAAGACCAAGTACTTCTATATTATGTTTTAAAACAGTAACAAGAAAGGTGTTTTTTTTTTAGCAGTACAGAGAAGATCCCGGTTAAAGAATGGCTCCAGTGGAGTTTTTCCTCTCCTATTACTGAGTGTTTCCTGTGTTTCCTGTAGTCCTTAAGCTTCTGATAATAAGATTGGCATTGTACTATAGAGGTTGAAACATACTCTTTCCCTTAATAGAAGTACAGTTAGTATCACGTTATATGTCTTCTTAAATATACAAATATATTAGTTTTAAGGCTTTTATTATTTTATTCTGTCTTTAGAATTGGTAGTATAATTAGGTTTTACTCCTAACTTTGTTTTTATGGAGGCACCTACATGTGTTGTCTTTATGGGACAAAGAAGGATTTGGGGTAAAATATGTTATATAGGTGGTGTGGACGCTATGGAATGTAGGGGAAGAATAAAGTGGAAGTCTACAGTGTAGCACCCTGGCCTTCGCAGTCCTGATGACTAATATTAAGAAGTTTATAACTTTTGTAACTGCATAACACAACACCATCATTTATTATAATCTTTTTTAAAGGATTAATTAACGACAAACTTTTTACGGTGTTTGAACTCCATAGAATTATTTTTTACTCATTTAAAACAAATTAGAACATTATTAGAATTATAAATGTGATGCTGCATTTACTGCCTTTCAGCATTACTACCTTTCCCCAAAGTGTATTTTTATTGATAACTAAGTGAAAGTCTTCCCAGAATGCCAACAGGCTTTTGCTCACATCTCATTGGTTAGGACTATTGCACATGGTCATCTCTAGGTGTGGTGGAGGCTGGGAGAATAAGCATGTATCCTGGGACTGGGCACTTACTGCTTTTAATAAGACTGGCTCGTTAGTGTAGAGGAGGTTAAATAATAGTCAGGACTTAGTGAAGGGGTGGAAACTGCCAGTAATTTGAATGGAGAACATTTGTATATAATACATAATTGTTAGCTAGGTTAAAGGTGATTCACTACTAAGTGGAGTAAGAGAATTCTATGATTGTAACAGGTAGCAGTCGCAGAAAATGATAAGGAAGCAATTTAGAAACCTAGAGGAGGATCCTGAAGGCCGAGAATCAGATCCCTAAATCAGACCGATTCCACAGGAGCACACTGCCTGCCATGCTGTGGTATTGAAGAAACTTGGTGGACGTCTCCTGATGGGGACCTGCAGTAGCCACCAGTGCTGTGGTCAGCGCTGCTGCCCAAGTCCCTCACCTCTGAGCCATAACATTTACCTCTCCTAGTCACCATCAGAAAAAATAAAAGGGCTCTGGCTGGTGTAGCTCAATGAATTGAGCGCAGACTGTGGGCTAGGGGGTGGCTGGTTCGATTCCCAGTCAGGGCACATGCCTGGGTTGTGGGCCGGGTCCCTGGTGGGGGCCGAGTCCCTGGTGGGGGCCATGTGAGAGGCAACCGTGCATTGGTGTTTCTCTCTCTTTCTCCCTCCCTTTCCCTCTCTAAAAATGGGTAAATAAAATCTTTAAGAAAAAAGAAAGGAAGAGGAAAAGTCCCTGCTAACTCCTCAGGCAAGGTAGACTGCTTCCCATACCTCTGTTGTCAGAGCCTAATCACAAGCTGCCTGACAAAGGCAAAATGCAGCTTGAAGAGTCCAGCTCCAGTATAACAAATGTGGCAATGCTGGTGGGTGTGAATGGAGCTGAGAGGCACGAAATTAACAAATGGGCACAGGTAGGTTGTTACTAACAACCTCTCACAACAGTGAGTTTAAAACAATAAGTCAGACTCGTACTGGAAAAAAGAGTCTTAATTAATATCAGTAGATTTCTTGAATAATCAGTAGTATTTGAAGTGGCTACTTTACCATAATAAATGAAAATACCGGATGGGGCAAAAATAGGTTTACAGTTGTGAGTTTGTGAAACACAGAGTTTATTCGTGTATTATCGCGTATTAATTATTGTAGTATTTTTAAATGAACAGTTGTAAACCTACTTGTGCCCCACCCTGTAGATGTAATGTTTAATTTGGAAACAATGCTTGTACATACTGATGTGTACTTTTTTTGTATTATTAATTAATATGAGATATTTTATTAGTGGTTCATAGTTTGGGGAATGCACAGAGTTATAATTGTGTGGTGCTTTTGCTTATTCTTTGTTTTAGGATCCTTATCTTGACAAGTTTTTTGCTCTGGTCAATGCTCTGGATGAACACATGTTTCCAGTCCGAATTGGTGACATGCGAATCATGGAAAATAACTTAGAAAATGAATTGAAGAGCAGTATTTCAGCATTGAATTCATCTCAGTTGGAACCAGTGGTCCGATTTCTTCATCTTCTGCTTGATAAACTGATACTCTTAGTTGTTAGACCTCCTGTCATTGCTGGCCAAATAGGTAATTTACTTATGTTTGGGGAATTATAAAATTTATAACTTGGTATTTCTAACTTTTGCAGAAATAGAACCATGATTCCTGTTTGCTCTCTATAAGGGCTGCATTTGATTTTGGTGGCGGGGGCGGGTTATTGTTTTTAATGCCAAAGATATTGTAACTTCTGTTTTTTATAAAATATGTCATATAGACTTCTACTCAAATTATGGAAATAAATGTATTTGCTCAACAAGTATTTTTTAAGCATGTTCTATGTACGTAGACACTCATAGGCACTGTCCAAGGCATGGCTCCTGATTTTAAGGATCTCACAGGCGAGTTAGGGAAACAGGCAAACATAGATCACTCTGCATTTATGTGACATATAATACCCCTGGTTTACATGTTCACTCACCTGGTATTCTCTATTTCATACAGCTGTTCTTCCTTTCGCTAACTCAAAGTCTCTTCGTTCTTTTTCTCTTTTATGTCCTAGAAGGAGAGGTACTTTTGTTTCCCACTCTTTTTCCAATATTTATTCCTCTACTTTTGCTAGCATCTTCCACCTAAGTTTTGCAAAGTAGTTGAGCTTATAAGAAGTTTCAGCTAATCTGTTGTAGAAATTCTGTGTTAAGTGGGAAAGGAGTATTGAGTGCCTTGGGATTTTTTTAGGGGAGACTTGTAAGTAGAAGCAATTCTTGGGTAGAGCATTTAAAGGTGAGTAGGAGGCTGACAGGTAAATAGCTAGTCCAGGGGGAGGTATAGCATGTACACAGTACGCAGATGACTCTGGAAGTGCTGGGGGAAGTATAAGTGTTAGAAATGGGAAGGTTGGTGATTAGAGATGATAGGTGGTGGGGATGATGAAGTAAGGTCTTCTATGATGTTTCAGATAATTGGGACTATGATTCCATAAAGAATCAATAGCCTTTGAAGGGTCTGGTCTTAATTAGGGAAGTAACATTACCCACTTTGGTTTTCATAAAGATGACTGTTGCATAGAAATGGGTTAAAAGTGGGAAAATCTGGAGTCAGGGAGACAAATTGCGGGTCTTGTAATATTTCATAGAAACCCTATGAGGTCCTGATGAAAGACAGGTGGTGGTGGGATGCAGAGAGAGGTAGTGTTAAGGGACATTGTGGAGTACCATTGCAGTAGTCTTAGGAGATTTTAAGGAAAAAATGTGAACACTGCTGTAGACTCTATAGATTATAGATTATAATAATAACAATGGTAAAGAATATTTGCATAGCACTTACTCTGTACCAGGAATAGTGCTATGTGCTTTATTTATAGTAATGTATGAAATCCTCACAAGTCTGTGTGTAGGTATCATTAGGTACCATTTCATGAATGAGTAAAGTGGTGAGTGTAATACTTTTAAACAGTTGCCTAAGGATTTAAATGTAAGCAACTGACTCTGAAGTCCCACTCTTATCTACTATATCAATAATTTTCAACCCTTTTAATCTCATGGCACACATAAACTAAGTACTAAAATTCTGGACACACACAAATATATTTTTTTGCCTATCTTACACCAAAAAAGAAGGTATAATATGGATTCATTCACACTGGATGGCTGTGTAGGCTGTTGTCTTTTTTTTTTTCCCTAAGGGAAAAGAATTCAGTGTCCCTGAATAAATATTCATGCAGTAGGTATTGCATGTTTTAAAAATTCTTGGGGGAAAAACAAGAAGCAGACTTCCAGCCAAGATGGAGGAGTAGGTTAGGCACACTGTGCCTCATTGTACAACCAAAAGAAGGACAACAACAATTTAAAAACAAAAATAACTAGAACTGACAGGAAATTAAACTGTATGGAAGACTGACAACCAAGGAGTTAAAAAAGAAACATTCATCCAGACTGGTAGGAGGGGTGGAGATGGGTGGCCAGGCAGAGAGGACTCGCAGCAAGGTGGCTGGTGGAGGACCAGGGCAGGCAAGGTCGTGGCTGGTGGGGAGGGTGGTCCCACATTTGCATGCAGATAAACCAGGAGGAACAACTGGGGAGTCAGACAGACCACGCAACCCAGAGTTCCAGCATGGGAAATAAAGTCTCAAAGCTTCTGACTGAAACCACCAGTGGGGCTTGAGGTGGCAGCGGAGGAACTCCCAGCCTCACAGGAGAGTTCTTTGGAGAGACCCACAGGGTCCTAGAATGTACGCAACAGCCCACTCCCCCAGGAATCAGCACCGGAAGGGCCCAGTTTGATTGTGGGAAGTGGGAGAAGTGACTGAAAGCCAACAGAGAGCAGAGCAAGTGCCATTGTTCCCTCTTGGACCCCTCCCCATCATACAGTGATGTGGGTTGCCCCGCCCTGGTGAATACCTAAGCCTCCACCCCTTACTATGTAACAGGCACGCCAAGACAAAAAATATGGCCCAAATGAAAGAACAGGTCAAAGCTCCAGGAAAAATACAACTAAGCGATGAAGAGATGGCCAACCTATCAGATCCACAGTTCAAAGCACTGGTGATCAGGATGCTCACAGAATCGGTTGAATATGGCCGTAAATTAGATGAAAAAATGAAGGCTATGCCAAGTGAAATAAAGGAAAATGCACAGGGAACCAATGAGAATTCAAAAAAATGAAGAGAGGCTAAGGAACCTCTAGGACATCTTTAAACGTTTCAACATTCAAATTATTGGGGTGCCAGAAGGAGAATAGGGAGAACAACAAGTAGAAAAGTTATTTGAAAAAATAATGAAGGAAAACTTCCCCAATCTGGCAAAAGAAATAGACATACAGGAAGTCCAGGAAGCTCAGAGAGTCCCAAAGAAGTTGGACCCAAGGAGGAACACACCAAGGCACATTGTAATTACATTACTCAAAATTAAAAGTAAGGAGAGAATAGCAAGAGAAAAGGAGACAGTTACTTACAAAGGAGTTCCCATACACTATCAGCTGATTTCTCAAAAGAGACCTTGCAGACAAGAAGGGGCTAGAAAGAAGTATTTGAAGTCATCAACGGCAAGGACCTACATCCAAGATTACTCTATCTAGCAAAGCTTTCATGTAGAATGGAAGGGCAGATGAAGTGTTTCCCAGATAAAGTCAAGTTAAAGGAGTTCATCACCACCAAGCCCTTATTATATGAAATGTTAAGGGGATTTATCTAAGAAAAAGAAGATAAAAAA